>VOPJ01000323.1:0-19511 GCA_014673585.1 Semibalanus balanoides
AGCTTTGTGATGTCTTTTCAGGTATGAGGACCTGGCCTGAATAGCAAACTCCATTTTGGGACGTACCAGGGAATAGGGATACGTACAACTGAGGTACAGTTTCCTCATCTAAACAGTTGAATGTTCTCCTGTTTCATCCCAGCAGTGAGTTTGCAGTGGCCACAGTTGTCAGCTTGTTGTCTGTGTTGAAGGCTTCAGGTCCCTGGTCACCAAGATGCCAAGATCCTTTTCCTCATGAGACTGCCAGGATTTTGCCTCCCATTTGGTACTGATGCTTGTTTGTTTTGGCTCCTATGTGCATTACCTTGCACTTCTCCTCATTAAAGCTGAGAAGCCAGCTCTGACTCCAATCCTGCAGCCTGTTAATGTCATCTTGTAGGAGCTGTGGCCTGTGAATCATGGTCGCCCTGGATTCTTCTGAATATTTTTGCATCATCATCCGCTTAGAGCTTTCCACTGGAGTTAAGGTTATCAAGCAGATCGTTTACAAACACAAGGAACAGAGTCGACCCCAAGACACTCCCCTGGGGCACTCCGCTCCATACTCTTCGCACCTACTCCCTTCAACTTTACCATAAGGTGATCGTGGGGAACTGTGTCAAACGCCTTTCTACAGTCTAGGTAGATGGCATCAACACAGTCACCTTCATCGATGGCATCTTCGAGTTAAATGAATATTCCAGCAGCTCTGTTAGCCTTGATCTCCCAGACCGATATCCATGTTGGTGCCTATTCAGGATGTGTTTGGTCTCTAAATGGTCCATAATTATTTGCATAATAACCTTTTCTAGAACTTTGCTGGGTACAGAGGTCAGACTCACTGGTCTATAATTTAGGGGATCAGTCTTGGTTCCCTTCTTGAATATCGGAGTGATGTTACTACTTCTCCAATCCTTAGGCACTTGTCCTGTCTCGAGTGATTGCCTGAATAGGAATGTGAGTGGAAATGCAAGAGATCCTGCACATTGTTTCAGCGCTTCAGGGTGGACTCGGTCTGGACCCGGTGATTATGGAGTTTTAAGGCCAGTCAGGATCTTCTCTGCCTCCTTGACTGTGATCACACATTCTTCTAGTGTGTTGCCTTTGCAAACTGGTGCTATAGGAGGTAGTCTGTGCATGTATGAAGACCTTTCAAAATGCCCTGTTCATTTCCTCACATGTCTCTTGTAGTGACTTTGTAAGTATGCCGGTAAGTATGCGCGAAGGCCGAAGGGGCTGCGCAGGTGTGTGCACAGGCGATGGCTATTCGGGTCAGGGGCGCAGGGGGACGGGCGGAGACCCGCTTTTTCTGGTATACTGTGTTTGTTTGTCGCGTTATCGTGTCGTGACGTGTCCACCGCGGGCACGTCAGTACTGCGGAGGGACCCGTAGGAGGCGCACACGACGTGCGCCCCCGTGCCGGTGCTCGCACTTCGGAAGGGACCCGTAGGAGGCGCACACGACGTGCGCCCCCGTGCCGGTGCTCGCACTTCCAAGGAACTCGTAGGAGGCGCACACGTATCGTGCGTCCCCGTCTCGGTGTCCGTTTATATTATGTCATCTACTTTGGTTATTTCTGCTATATTTTGGCCTATTAGAATAAACTCTGTAGTGGCTACCTCTCTGCGAACAATGTACCGGCATAGTGTGAATTGTGTCGGCAACACTCGTGCTTTAGAAGAGGGGACTGCTGACACTTTGGTTGTGTCTGATTTGTTTCAGATGTCTCTGTATCAGCTGATGGTGAGGTTAAGTAGCCTGAGGTCACTGAAGACTTCCACGTTATATCAGCTGACTGCTACTCCCAGCAGAGGGTAAGTATTTTCAGAAGAGGAGGGTAATACAATGCTATTTTGGGTCACAAATCTGCATGGGTAAACTGATGTTTCTTGAATAAGTAACACCCATTTCTAATTGTGTCTTCATTTTGTGACTTTTAGTCATCACAGTAAATTGGTATCACTTAATTCACAACAAATAAATGCAAATACTGAGGGACAGTTAAGACTGAAGTTTAGGCCTAGCGCATCATCCCCATTTGCTAGCCTCTTACTATGAACAGCTTCTGCTACTTACCTGCCGTGGACTAATGAAAGACAATTACAGCCTAAAAGTAGTAGTGAAATTGTCACATGGAGCATGGCTCATAATAAATGCACTGACAACCTTAGTCATGAATCTGAACACATATTTTCAGAGTAGCATCCATCATTGATGGCAAGAAGATTGCTGAAGACATCAAGACTGATATCAAAGCTGAAATTAAGCAGCTGGTTAGTGGTAAGTCAGATGTCATCAGCTAACTCGTTGTGTATGTAGTATGGTATGTTGTGAACATGCCTTATGGTTATGTAAGTCCATAGTTTATATGCCTCTTATGCATAGGCGTACCCAAGGGAGGCAAAATGGGCAATTGCCCCCCTCCCCTTGAAGTTTGGTGCGTGCCCTTTGGCCTATGTGTCCGCTTTGGAAATAGTGCCTGAAGGACCCTATTTCCTCTCTAAAGGCCACGCGAAGCGCGGTCTTTAGAAAGTTAAGAGCACTTCAGAGGCTATTTAGGGGCACCAAGGCCCTCTCTGAAAGACCAGAGAGCCCTTGAACGTTCAAAAGAGCCCTTTGCATGTCAGAGGGGCTCCTGTACAAGCCGAAGGAGCCCCCGAGCAGGTCAGAGGGCCCCTGAACACGTCAAATGGGCACCTAGCCAGCACAGAGTTAAGTGGCACTGGGCAGGTCGGAGAGGCCCCTGAGCATGTCTGCAGGGCGAAAGCAGCCAGTGCAGTCCCTTGCCAGGTCTAAAGGGCCCTGAGCAGGCTGGAGGGCCCCTGGACAGACCAGAGGGCCCCTGGGAAGTTCAGAGGACCCGATGACCAAACCGAAAGGGCCCTTGGGTGGGACAGAAGGGTCCCTGAACAGATTAACATGCCTAAAATACGATTGCCCAAGTGGCCCCTAGGCAGCACCGAAGGAGGAGGTGCAGGGCAAGATATCAAAGGGTCCGACTGGCATGTACGACACAGGCCAAAAACAGAGCACAAGTCCCATTGCCCAACGAAATCGGAAAGGCCCCTTAAGAAAGATGACCGGTAGGGAGACCCCTGAAAAGACCCAGAGAACTCTAGGTCCTGCTGTCCCCCCATGAGGTCCTTGGAAGTCAATATGATGCGTCACTGTGATATGTCAAAATGGGCCTACTGAGACCGACCGAAAAGTGAGACCCCTGAGCCACAGGTTGTAAGATGCCCTAAGTTAGACGTGCGTAGTGTTGGACCACACTCTACTTCTAGCAGCAACAGGACGAGAGCCTGCTATAGGAGCAGGTCGAGGAAGACGCCCCTGAAATGCGACAGGGCGACAGCAGCAAGCACAGTGCAGTCCCTAGATCCAGTCTCAGTAAGAAAGCCCTGAACAGAGCCATGAGAGGGCCCCTGGAAAATAAAGTTCAAAAGTCTCCTCGTGCCAATTGATGGGTGGTGCCCTAGTACTAGGACCATAAAGGGTCCCTGGGCTGGGCTAATACGAATTGAGCACCCTGACAATGCCAAATTGGCCCTAAACCAAGACACGGAGGGGACCTCAGAGGACAGGTTTGGTGTTGTTGTGCGTTCCTGTTCAACGGCACAGGATGGTCCTTTGTGCGCTGCCAGCTGCCTGCCAACCAGGCTCGGTGATTTCGGAGAGCTCGTCCATGGCGTCCACCTCCGGCTGGGGAAGGGGGGGAGGGGAGGTGGAATTGGGACGCATCAAGGTGAGCCCCGTTCCAGCAAATGAAAGCCGAGGGCAAAAACGGCAGCAAAGAACACTAAAGTGACCTGGGAATAATCTGCCCCTCCTCGCCAGGCATCAAACTGTGCAGAGGGCTCTCTGTAAGTCAGGGTGGTTCCCGTGCATCTTGGTTCGAAGACCCGGGAGGGGTTTCCGAGCCGGACCTCTTGTCTCCAGATTGAGGCAGACAGCTGGTCCGGTGCCTAGCTCTACAGACTGGTGGACCTCGATCACGGCGGCCAGACCGACAGGTCTCTGAACACCAGCGACTAGAGGTGAAGGAAGCCACGAGCTCCATCAAGGGAGCGAATACCAAGAACAGAATACTAAACCGGAGCAGGCACTAAGCCTCGGTGGTAGGAGCCACCGGCTGACCAGTCGGCCTCGATGGTAAACGTGTACCCGCCCAGGTCTGCTCGGTGAGTACGGTCCCCTGCCCATCTGGCCTCTGGTGAGTACGCGGCCCACGCCCGTCTGAGGCCTCGGTGGTCCGCGAGCACCCCAGAGATTCGGCCTCAGGTAGGTACGGTCCGCGCCGTCCTGTGTCTCGGTGGTAACGGCGAGTCCCAGCGCCAGTCTGGCCATTACGAGTGGTCACGGTCCGAAGCGCCACGAATAAGAGTTTATATAAAAGAACTGAGCCGTTCGGTGGTACGGGCCCACGCCAGTCTGGCCTCGGTGGTACGGTCCCGCGCCAGTCTGGCCGCCGTCCGGTGCTGCGCGGCAGTGACGTCCACCGCTGTGAGGTCCTGGCTGAGAGAGCTCGCCTCATTCGCGATGGTGTCCGCCCTTTCATCGCCGCGCAGGTCGCAGTGAGAGGGGACCCACTGGAGTTGGATCCGGCGGCGGTCACCTGCCAGCTCCCTCAGAGATTTCCAGATGAAGACTCCCAGCGGTGATGTCTGGGTCACTGACCTGTCCCGGAGGGACGTCAGGGTCGACTGGGAGTCCGTGCAGATGATGATGGGATCCGCTTCGTGCGCAGGGTTGGTTAGAAGGAAGGTGAGCGCCGACTGTAGGGCGATCATCTCGGCGCGGAAACTCGAGCAGAGGCGGCCAGACGGGGTGCAGACCTCATGCACCTCCTCGTCAGGTCGCTCGATGAGCGCTCCCGCGCCTTCGTTGAGGACCCCTCCGACTGCGGACCCGACTGTCCACACCCATGTGGCGCACTGGGAGAGGGCTGCCAGGTGGAGCATACATATGTTTGCAGATTAAAACTGCATACATATGTATACAGATTAGAACTGCATACATATGTATGCAGTTATAATTATCATATGCACTATTGAGGGCTGACTGCCACCGGTTAGCATCATTTACTATCTGATGCTTATGTGTATGACAAAATTATAATTGCAATATTTGTCATCATACCGAGATGTGCAGCCAGGAGAAGGAGATACGCGATGCATGGCTCCACTCACTGTCTGATTTCAATATAAACATCTCATTTTTGAAGACCTAAAATCACAATGTTCGTGCCGCTTTGCGGCGTCATATCAGTGACCATCGTCATAACGAAGTCATCGTCTTCATTTCGTCATAACGCTGAATTGAACAAATCAAATTTTTAGCTTCTTATCCTGTCCATATTGCTGCGGTTTTCAGGCAAACCCGTCAAATTGTTGCGCCACTTGTTGGAGCTAAATAACATGTACCTATACTATAACAGGAATATGTACATCAATCATGCGGCAAGGGTTGAAATACACGCAGTAAATGGGGTACATATTTATCGTAATTTCAGCCGATCCGTCATTAGAAAATTATCGGTAACGCCTCTGCGTACAGTTGCAGACGGGCTGACAACGAGCTCCCTACCCCGCCCCCTCTTCCTCCTCCCCTGGTCAACAACTTTATCGCTGATGGCCTACTACCCCCTCCCCCCGCTCAACCGTTTCGTGGAAATATGCCCTCGGGTTTGTCCCCCCCCCCCAAATAAACGGCTAGATCCGCTCTGGTCGTATGAGTCCGGGCAATATGAGTCATTTGAGTGGGAAAAACATGTACTGATTAAGATCACTCTCAAATACACGTCTAACGTCGTGTACACCTGGCTGCTTATTTTCCTAAACAGATGACATTGCTTTTATAATTTATTAACACTTTATCCCCCCCTGAACTGATGACGGGCAATTTCCGGCGGTGCGCTTGGCCGTCACATGTTTCCATTTTGTGCCGATAGATGGCAGGAGGCAGCCGCACCTCAGCGTTGTTCTTGTGGGAGAGGACCCGGCATCGTCCGTGTACGTTCGGAATAAGATGAACGCCTGCAAACGGGTTGGTAAGTCGCCAGCGGAAGGACGTGGATTGGCGATGTTGGTGACGGTTGTGGCGGCGTTTTAGCGCGAACGGGCATTTATTTTCTTCGTGGCCAGCAATCTACTGCGCTGATTGGTATGGTGTGTTCAGTGCTGGTGTATGTATGTGCCGATCCCTCACTGCTGAACAGCTGGTGTGTTTTTAGGTGGGGCTGGTTTCAGCATCACAGAGTATGGTAAAAATGTGTCTTCTCCTGATCCATCCCTATCAGCAGCTCTGTCCACCTCTCTTCCTTTCCACGTCTCTGTCGGTCGGTATGTCCGTCCGTCCGTCCGTCCGTCCGTCCGTCCGTCCGTCCGTCCGTCCGTCCGTCCGTCCGTCCGTCGATCTGCCTGCTGACAGTCTGCCTGAAAACACCTTCCGCACCTGCGACCTGACGCATAATACCTTACACCCGACACATGACTTTGTACACTACTGACACCTCCCACCTGCGACCTGACGCATAATACCTTACACCCGACACATGACTTTGTACACTGACACCCTGCCAACTGTGGGACCTGACGCATAAATACCTTATCACCTCGACAACATGACTTGTGTACACTAACTGAAACTCCACGCTGCGACCTGACCAATAATACCTTACACGACACATGACTTTACACTACTGACACCTGCCACCTGCGACTGACTCATAATACTACATCACGACAATGACTTGTACATCTACTGACATCCTTGCCACCGTGCGACCTGACGCATAAATACCTTACACCCGACACATGACTTTGTACACTACTGACACCTGCCACCTTCTGACACATAGCACCAAACACCATAACACCCGACACATGTCTCATTGTCCTCTGACACTACTGACACCTGACACCTGACACTTGACACCTGACACCTGACAATTGACGCCTGACAACCGACTCGGTGTCTGTTGACGTCACAGGGATCAGCAGTCAGACCATCGTTATGCCGACCACTACCTCCGAGTCTGAACTGCTGAACACCATCGAGGCGCTCAACGACAACCCTGACGTGGACGGAGTTCTGGTACAGGTATGGTACCACCCTGACGTTGATTGAGTTCTGGTACAGGTATGGTACCACCCTGACGTGGACGGAGTTCTGGTGCAGGTATGGTACACCCTGACGTGGACGGAGTTCTGGTAACAGGTATGGTACCTTGACCCTTACGTTGGACGGAGTTCGTGGTTACAGGTATGGTAACACCCTGACCGTAGATCGGAGTTCTGGTACAGGTTATGGTACAAACCTGACGTGGACGAGTTCTGGTACAGGTTGGTACACCTGACGTAGAAGGAGTTTCTTGGTACAGGTATGGTACCACCTCTGACGTAAGACGGAGTTTTGGTACAGGGTATGGTACCTACCCTGACGTTAGACGGAGTTCTGGTACAGGTTGGTACCACCCGACGTAGAACGGAGTTCTCGGTACAGGTATGGTGACCACCCTGACGTGGACGGAGTTCTGTAAGCAGTATGGTAATCACCCTGACCGTGGACGGAAGTTCTGGTACAGGCATGGTACCATCCGACGTGGACGGAGTTCTGGTACAGGTAATGGTACCCCTGACAGTGGACGGAGTTCTGGTACAGGTATGGTACCACCCTGACGTGGACGGAGTTCTGGTACAGGTATGGTACCAGCTGGCGGCTCGACCCGTCTGGTTCGGTTCTGGTGCGGGTTTGGCCCCTCTCACAGAGGAATGGGTGTTTTGACGCGCGGAAACACTGGAGACTCAGAGAATGTCAGCAGTTATTCTGTTGACACGATTTTTGGGAAGAGGAGACGTTATGTGTTGTCAAAAAGGTGTATTATTGGGTTGAACTGTGTTTTATATATTTTTGTAATGTTTTGACGTCTTCTTTTCATTAAATAAAAGTGTTTGCCTTCAACAGTTTACAGTACTATAGTCAAATTATTTTAAGTTGAATGTTAAGTGACTAGAGCCTTTTCGAAAATAGCACGCGCTATAAGCAAGTTATTACTTGAGATACTGGAGCGGCCAAGTGACGCACACTGGAGTCTGCATTGCGTGAATGATGGTCAATATATGAATGTCCATTTTTGTAACGTCGACTTATGTGGTCTGGTGTCTTTCTTGAAAATAGCAGGCGCAAAGCAAGTTAAATCTACCATATTTTAGGCATATTGCTTGACTTTAAAATCCAGTTTTTCCCAAGCGCAACACAATATTTTTTCCTTGAACCATCATTCAACATACACAATTTGCAGCTCAGTGTGGTCAACTCTTGCCGCTCCAGTATCTCAAGTAATAACTTTGCTTTAAGCGCGTGCCTATTTTCGTAAAAAGGTCCAGTCACTCAACCCCGGCGCGGCTGTAGGGGGGGTAAATATTATCCGCCCTTCCCGTGATTTCGCAAATAACTGAAACCGTAACAGATTACTTGCCACATAACTTTACAGTTGAGGCGCGGACCTTAAACCAAATCACATCATCATTATCACCTGTAAAGGATAACGAGCGTCAAAGTTTCAAGGTACCTTATCCAGCATCATTTGATCGTTACTAAAAAAATCATAGAAAAAGTTGAGAACTTTTGGGCAGATAATGACGTTTTGATGAAGTGATGTATGCTTTTTGGTTGAATAACGAATTAAATGTTTGATGCATCGTAGAAAACATAGCTTTGACGCAAAATCGCAAACGCAAAACTGAAATTAAGAAAGGAAATTAAATCTCTACAAGATGGCAATTTCGGATTTTTCCGAAAATTTTGGGTTTTTTGGACGCCCCAATAATTAAAATAAATGTTATTTTTTTTCTGGAAATTTTCCCGCAAAATTGAAAATTTCAAAAGTATCTATAACCGGAATATATATGATGAGAAACAGTGTAATGGAATACCCAGACAATTAAAAGTGATAGCTTCGTTTTCAGTGACTGATTGCTCTCCAAGCATAAGTAAGGTAATGAATGTCAATTTTCAAAATATAGTTTTTTGTTTGGATTTTTTGACCTGATATCAGATATATATAATGTCATTTTGTGTTTATGAGACAAAAACTTTAACCTAGAAATATGCATTGGTTTATTCATATTTTAGTCAGTTTTCAGTTTTGACCTTTGATGACCTGAATCTGACGTCTTTGACGGGGTCCATAGTTTGAAAAAAATTACTGTTCTATCGATTCTTATGTGCAAAAATGACCCTAAAAATGCTGTCGCAAGGCTTTATTTTGACCTCTTGTGACGTGACCTTTGTGACCTGACTTGACTTTGATTTGCATGCATTTCACTTTTACTTAAGCAATAGATGTTATTATACCTTTTGAGAGCTTTAATGTCATTGACAAGTCAAATCAAAGGATTTTAAATTGAAAGTATGAACATAATCAATTAACTCGAACTTTCCATATGAACCTGTATCCGTCGACTTACATTTGACCTACTTGAAAAATTTCTGGTATGGCATTCGATTCGTTTCATTGAGAGCTTTCGATCGCACGCCTTTGCGCGTCTCGCTGCGGTTTATTGGGTTTCGGAAGATAAGTAAGGGGGGGAATAATTTACCCCTACGCCGCGCGTTCGGCGAGAGACCCCTACGCCGCGCGGGTTAACATTCAACTTAAAATAATTTGACTATAGTCACTATTTGGGTGTTTTACCCTTACATTTAGGTGAAGTGACGCGCTGTGGGGTGCCTCTTATCAGCTGTGCTATCTCCTGTTTGTTTTGTCTCCTGTCTCCTGTCTCCTGTCTCCTGTCTCCTGTCTCCTGTCTCCTGTCTCCTGTCTCCTGTCTCCTGTCTCTGTTCTGTCTCCCTCTCCCGTCTCTCCCGTGTCCTGTCTCATCGTCTCAATGTTCCTGTCTCCTGTTCTCTGTCTGCCTGTCTCCTGTCTCTGTTCTCTGTCTTCCCGTCTCCGTATCCCCCTGTCTCCTATCTCCGTTATCCCGTATCCATCTCCCGTCTCTTTCTTCCTGCCTCGTCTCCCGTCTCCGTCTCCCGTCTCCTCCGTCTCCCGTCCTCTTGTCTCTCGTCTCCCGTCTCTTGTCTCCCGCTCTTGTCTTTGGCCTCCCGTCTCCCGTCTCCGTCTCTTGTCTCCCGTTGCTTGTCTCCGTCTCTGTCTCCCGTCTCTGTCTCCCGTCTCTTGTCTCCCTCTCTTGTCTCCCGTCTTTGTCGTCCCGTCTCTTGTCTCCGTCTCCCGTCTCCCGTCTCCCGTCTCCCGTCTCCCGTCTCCCGTCTCCCGTCTCCCGTCTCTTGTCCACTGTCTCTTGTCCACTGTCTCTTGTCTTCTGTCTCCTGTGGTGGCCTGGAGCAGTATCCGACCAGACCCCGTGCCGTGCGCTGTATTTTGGTGACTGGACTATCTGCTCTCTCTCTCTGTTGTTCAGCTGCCGGTGCCCCAGCATATGAGCGAGAGGCGCATCTGTAACGCTGTCCACCCGACAAAGGATGTGGATGGATTCCACGTGGTCAACGTGGGAAGGTGAGGCTGCCATTGAGATTGGGAGGGGTGCTTTTGCTTGTTTGTTGTATGGGACGTATTGCTAGCATGCAGCTGCCTGACTACAACTTTTCATATTGACGGGGTGAAAGCTACGAACGGGTTGCTATATGATAAGCATTGCACTCATCTTCTTTTTTCGGACAAATGTTGTATTCATTGACAGAATATTTTTCAGCATGGGTAATACAGTTGAATGACCAGGGGTGAATGTAACGCTTGCTGCATGACGAACTTCTTAAACGTATCGATCTAGAAATGCATCGGTCCCATACATAATTAATGTATCATTATATTCACTGTTTATCCTCCACATATATTGATGGACGCAAATATGTGTAACATTTATATGGTTTGCTGCTCGTGGGCTATGGGATGTCGGGGAACGACAGTTAACAATTACTTGCACTGAGAGCTGCGGCGCGTCTAACCATGGGCCATGGTGAATGTAGCCGGTGGCGTCATCTATATCGGACGCCCGAGGCGCCTCTGGCGGCAGGTTCTGACAGCTGACTGCGTGCGGCAGGTTTGTACAGGACATGGACAGTCTGATGCCGTGCACGCCGATGGGAGTTCGGGAGCTCATCGCCCGATCCGGTGAGCATGCCGCGCAGACAGCTGAGCTGCTGATAGTACGGTCTCGGGTTCTAATCTTGGACGGGGGGTTTGCTTTGGTTTGTGCTTTTTCTCACACTTGTAATTGATGTGGAAATGTCCACTTGCCCACCCATGATTTAATTCCAATTTGGTGTCTGACTTAAACGTTTAAAATGATCGCGACTCCCTTGAGTTTCTTATTTGTGTTTGTCCTCGTGTGAATGTTAAAGATGTCTCTCGGTGTCTTTTGGCTTTCACCTGTCTTTTCCGCTACTTGGATTCTGCGCAAACTATCCGCAGGAGATGTGACGCACCTTTCTTTCAGGAAGCGTTGTGAGGTCTATTGGCTAATTGGAATTGTATTGCGAATGTATCTACTATCTGGTTCATGCGCTCCTTACGTGGCACGTTGACTTGGCTGGGCAGCATGAAGCTCGATTGGTGCTTGGTTCTGTCGGCTTTGCAAAACTGGATGGCTTACCCGATCCACTTTCCTTCGATTTCACTGATTTAGCATTGTACGGGGCTCACTAAAGACCACCCGTGGCTAACAGCTGCCTGATACTCTGCGATATTGGACGCCCTGTGTGGCCTTTGTGACCTTTGTGGCCTTTGTGACCTTTGTGACCTTTGTGGCCTATGTGACCTATGTGACTTGTGGTTGTGACCTATATAACATATACAACTGTATCTCTTGTATAACTCATGTGATCCTTGTAACGTATGTGGTCTATATCAGCTGTCCTTCCTGTTTGACCTGTGTGACCTGACATCGCCAGGTGTTGAGACATTCGGAAAGAACGCCGTGGTGTGCGGCCGCTCCAAGAACGTGGGCATGCCGATCGCCATGCTGCTACACGCCGACGGCGCCGGTCAGTGGGAGGGGGGGGGGGAGGAGCGGGGAGGGACGGGCAGTGGGAGGGGGAGGCCCGTGAAGAATGGCGCGAGTTTTTTTAGTGAGATGTTTGTGGATAAAAATACGCTGTCGGTGGCATAGCATGTCGAAACTTGGAGCTTTGTGCTCACATTGTCATGTACTAGACTGTTCCAAACGGCGTGTCCTCTTTGCTCTTGCACACCCCATCCCTGTCCTACCCTGCCATTCCCACCGACCCTGCCAGGCCACGTGCTGTGCTGTGCCCTGTGCTCTGCTGTGCGCCACGTGCCTGCTGTACTGTGCGTCACGTGCCTGCTGTACTGTGCGCCACGTGCCTGCTGTGCCCTGTTCCCGTTATGACTCCTGTTGGATCTGGTTTGTCTCTGGTTATCGGGACAGGCGAGACGAATGCGTTTGACGCTACCACCACCATCTGCCACCGCTACACGCCGCCCGACCAGCTGAGGGCGTTCGTCAAGATGGCCGACATCATAGTCACTGCCGCAGGGTGGGTTAGACGTCATAGTCACTGCCGCAGGGTGGGTTAGACGTCATAGTCACTGCCGCAGGTGGGTTAGACGTCATAGTCACTGCTGCGGGTGGGTTAGACGTCATAGTCCACGCTGTCAGGTGGGTAGCGTCATAGTCATACTGCGCAAGGTTGGGTAGACGTCATAGTCACGCCCGCAGGTGGGTTAGACGTCCATAGTCCCTGCCGCGGGTGGTTAGACGTCATAGTCCACTGCTGCAGTGGGTTAGAGTCATAGTCAACTGCGCAGGTGGGTTAGACGTATAGTCCACTGCCGCAGGTGGGTTAGACGTCAAGTCCACTGCCGCGGGTGGTAGACGTCATAGTCCACTGGCCGCAGGTGGGTTAGACGTCATAGTCACTGCCGCAGGTGGGTTTAAGACGTCCATAGTCACTGCGTAAAGGTTGGGGTTAGACGTCCCATGTCACTGCCGCAGGTGGGTTAGACGTCAATAGTCACTGCGCGGGTGGGTTAGACCGTCATAGTCACTGCTGGCAGGTGGGTTTAGACGTCATAGTCCACTTGCCGCAGGTGGTTAGCGTCATTAGTCATGCTGCAGGTGGGTTAGATGTCATAAGTCACTGCCGCAGGTGTTTAGACGTCAAAGCACTGCCACAAGGTGGGTTGACCGTCATAGTCACTGCCGCAGGTTGGGTTAGACGTCCAATAGTCACTTGCCGCAGGTGGGTTAGAGCGTCATAGTCACTGCGCAGGTGGGTTAGACGTCATAGTCACTGCCACAGGTGGGTTAGACGTCATAGTCACTGCCACAGTGTAGAACGTCATGTCACTGCGCAGTGGTTAGACGTCCATAGTCAACTGCGCGGGTGGGTTAGAACGCATAGTACTGCCGCGGTGGGTTAGACGTCATAGTCACTGCCGCCAGGGTTGGGTTAGACGTCATAGTCACTGCCGCAGGTGGGTTAGACGTCATAGTCACTGCTGCAGGTGGGTTAGACGTCATAGTCACTGCCGCAAGTGGGTTAGACGTCATAGTCACTGCCGGAGGTGGGTTAGACGTCATAGTCACTGCCGCAGGTGATTTTTTTTCACGCCCCGCTGGGAGGGCATAATCTGCCCAAAAATATCGATGCAATTGATTTAGTGCTTTGGAAATAATGACGCTTTAATGATTTCATGTCATGTTATTAATTTTAGCTGAAAAACGATAAATGTTTGATAAATCTCAGAAAATTATGTTTTGAAGTATATCACAAACGAAAAACAACAAAAATAAGGAAGTTGCATTGTCTTCAACATGAGTATCTCGGATTTCCAAAACTTTGAGTTTGACAGCTAAAAATAAAACAAACTGATGTTTTCAGAAAATGCATCACAAAACCCCACTTTTTAAAGATATTAAAAAACCGGAATATATGTGAGATAACTAAGTATGAACGAAACTCAAACCGAATTTCAAAGCAATATATTTATTTTTGGCTGACCTATGGCTTCCCAAGTAGGTTGTGCAGTCTTATTGAATGAGTTCACATTTATAAAATTTGTGTCAAAATATGATGTTTTCATACATTATAAATACACTTATTACGTGTGTTGACTGTCAATGACATATCCTGACCCCAGTGATTCCTAAATTGATGCTGAATTTAAGCCAGCTTTGATTGATTTAAATCGTTTAAACTGGCTTGAATTAATACAAGCCGCTGGCTGGCATTTATTCAATAGAAGCCGGCTTTTTGCCAACCCTTATCTCCAGTTGTTAGCCCACCAATGCGACTTTTGTTCCAACTTTAACAATTATTGGGCTATTTGAATGACGGTGGTGACGCATAGCTACATGGTCCCACCGGCACTTATCGACTCTACACGGCACCACACGGCATCACACGGCACCACACGGCACCACACGGCACCTCACGGCACCACACGGCACCACACGGCACCACACGGCACCACACGGCACACACGGCACCAACGGCACCACACGGCACCACACGGCACAATAATTATAACGCACATTTTTTTAGGGCGTTCCAAGCGCTCTAAACCGAATTAGGTTTGAGGCGGGACCGTGAGGTTCCGGTGCAGCGGCGCGCGAAAACGAACCGGTAGATACTCGGTGGAATTATCAGCTGTTGGCCATGATTTGTTTGGATCGAAAGTTGACATTTGTATTCCTCAAAGTTTTGCGTTTTGCCGTACGTGTCGGGAAATTAATGGGGTATTTGAATCCACCGTGAGTTTGCCAGATCATAACATCCGGTAAAAATTGAGTAGGGTAAAAGGCAGCTCGAATCTGTTCAAATGTAGACCAGCTCACTTTTCCCCAAAAAAACTGTCAATAAATATATCTAAGATATTTTAACGCAAAATAATAGGTATTGGACTATTAACAACAGCAATCGTGTCCTTCGTCAAAAATGTTTACAATATTTTGCAACTGGCGCGCCACAACTGCCGTCAACCGGGCCTAATCCGCTCTCCCGAGCGGTTGAGGTTTTGCTCAACCGGTTGAGGTTCGTGGAGGGTAAACCGTTTTCAGTTGAGGCGCTGGAACGGCCGGTGGAGAAAAATGAGCCTCAACCGGAATAGGTTGAGGGCGCTGGAACAGCCCCTATGTTTTAGATCCGGACGCCCTTTTTCCTGCCATCATGTCCAAACAATGAAATAATTCTGACTTCCATATCTCTCCCCAACATTTGTGAATTGTACCGCCAATAACCTGACGCGTGTCTCTCTGTCTCTGACGTCACGTCCAGTGTTGAACGTACGTTGTCCTTGTGTTGCCAGGCGTGGTGAACCTGGTCACGGCCGACATGGTCAAACCGGGCTGCTGTGTGATCGATGTCGGCATCAACAGGATCAGCGGCGGCGGCGGCGGGAAGTCACGCATCGTCGGCGACGTCGACTTTGAGGGTGCGTGTGCCCTCTCCCCCCCCCCTCCCCCGGGGTATTGTACCTCAGCACTGCTCGTCCCCTGCTCTCGCCGTCTCGCTGTCCGAGCCGTGCCTCGCGATGTTGCCTTGGAATCATGTCCTCTTGTATTCGTGCCTTTGCTCTCTGTCCCGTACGGTCATTTGCCGTGTCGCCCCATAGTCTCACTATCCGTCAGCATCAGTCAACATCATCCGACATCATCAGTCAACATCATCCGACATCATCCGACATCATCAGTCAACATCAGTTTTCATCATCCGACATCATCCGTCATCATCTTTTACGGTCGCTGTTTTTTATATCTGTATATTTTATCTTGGATCTGTTCACTTTGTATTGTTTACGCTATTTAAATTTTACTAATGTGTCAATGTTATTATAGATAGATTGATGGTGTTATCGGTTTGACATGTAGGAAGGTATATAACATATACTGTGACTTTACCTGTCAGTGGGGCGACCCTGTTGGTGATGTGTTTAATCAAATACAAATACACCTATTTCATCATCTGTCCTTTACCAAACCCACTGTCCGTTTCTGCTCAGAACCGTCGCGTTCCTTGTCGTACCTCACTCCTCTTTGCTGAATGGCCGTCCGCTTTCCATGTCGATCCCTGGGAACACTTGGCTGTCGTGCTTAACCACCCCTCTCCCAGAACCTATCTGGGTTGACCTGGGTTTGAATTGGAGTACGGTGTCGACCTTTCCTTATCATTTGTATGAATGGGTTGCTGCTTCCATTTTGTCTTCTGTTATCTGTTGCGTCTGAATACCTTTTGAATGTTTTGTGCTAATATGTACTGATATAGATTATAATGTCGGGTGAGATAATGTATGCGTTATGCCGTATGCGTATGTATATTTGTCCCCACGCAAAAAAATTAACTACATTCCCCCGTATTTGTTCGCCATTTGGTCTAAGCAGTGGAAGTGTCCCTAAGCACAAATAAATATTCCCCCGTATTAGTCCTCTGCAGTGTCTTGGTTCCACTCCTGCTGTACCTAATGTAACTCTGGTGGTGACGCTGGACACTTATGCTTCTCCAGGAGTCCGACAGGTGGCGGGCCACATCACGCCGGTGCCGGGCGGCGTCGGGCCGATGACTGTCGCCATGCTGATGAAAAACACCCTCAGGGCATACAAGAAAGACGTTCCTCGGTTCTAACTGCACGGGTTTCTAGGGTGCTCATTTAGTGGTACTACTGATGCTCAATGGTACTAATGATGGAGAACTTCAAATGACTTCAAGAGCATGTAACCTGTGTTGGCAGCTTATTTGGACCAGTTAGTTTAGAGTAGTTCGCTTCGTGAACTAAAACATGCATACGGCATTTTATGACCTGCTTTTTCGTAACCTAAAGACGCATTAGGTTGTGTTTATGTATGCTAGCCCCGGCTAAAGACACCTTGAACAAAGAATCCTGCGTACCTGTGATTAAATTGTTATGTTGACCAAGTTTTTCACGAACCAAGTTTTATACGTCCACAACGCGACCTTATTTTTGTTATCGCTTTATTATTGCCATTGCTGGCACACGAGTCCCAAAGTGTTTGGTGTTGCGGTTTTATTAACATTAGTTGTCACTGCCAGGCTGTGTTTGCGTTTCGCCAGTGATTTTATTCGATCAAAGGCCGCAGCGGTGGCCATGTGACTACTGAATGGCGTGAAGTCTCCTCTCGGCAGCTGGGAGCTGGGATGTCCCGGGGATCCCAGTCTGGGATGTCCCGGGGATCCCAGTCTGAGTCATGGTGGTGGTATGGCAGCTCCATGACATTGGTCTGAGAGGGTGAGCTGGGCTCTCTGTCATGGTTAGTGGTTGGACAGGCCTGTGGCGGGTTTTGCAATAGATCCACTGCCACTAAAGCCAGGGCTGGGGTATTTGGAAGTGCTTTACGCGTGTAAGCAACAAAGGTCTGACGGAACTGGGGTTGGGTATTTGGTTGAGGCTTGTCATGCGCTAGTAACGAATAGGTTTGGTGTCGGTGAAGTTGAAGACTTGTGACGTGGAGACGAAATTTCGCAATGGTGATGGCAATTGAACCACAAGGTTGACAATGTGTAAATGCACATGAATTAATTGACTTTGCATAATGTACACACGTGTATGTGTAATGTATGCATGTATCCCAGTGTATACATGCATCCCAGTGTATACATGTATCACAGTGTATACATGTATCGCAGTGTATACATGTATCACAGTGTATACATGTATCACAGTGTATACATGTATCGCAGTGTATACATGCATCCCAGTGTATCATGTAGTCAGAGTGTATACATGTATCACAGTGTATAACATGTAATCGCAGTGGTATACATGTAATCACAAGTGATAACATGCATCCGTGTATACATGGTATCACAGTGTATACAATGTATCGGCAGTGTAATACATGCATCCCATGTTCCATGTATCGCAGTGTATACATTAATATCACAGTGTATACATGTATCTGCCAGTGTATAAATGTATCGCAGTGTATACATGTACGCAGGTATACATGTATCGCAGTGTATACAATGTATCGCAGTGTATACATGTTCGCAGTGTATACTGTATCGCAGTGTATACATGTATCCATGTGTATACTGTATCACAGTGTATACATGTATCGCAGTGTATACATGTATCACAGTGTATACATGTATCACAGTGTATACATGTATCACAGTGTATACATGCATCCCAGTGTATACATGTATCCCAGTGTATACATGTATCGCAGTGTATACATGTATCGCAGTGTATACATGTATCGCATGTATCGCAGTGTATACATGTATCACAGTGTATACATGTATCGCAGTGTATACATGTATCGCAGTGTATACATGACGTACCCTCGCAGCGTGCTCAGCAGATGTGAAATTTCTCCCAACGTTAGAGGTGGAGCGCTCAGAGTCGACGTATTGACGTGTGTAGTGGTGTACCCAGTGTTGTCGGGTCTAGTGGTAACAATGTCTTCCCCGCCCTCCTCGCCATGTCAATGTCTTCCCCGCCCTCCTCGCCATGTCAATGTGTCGCATGTTACCAACCTGCTTCTCATTGCCTGCCACAATATATGTGCCAAAACACGAACGTATCTCCCTGTTGTTTTGCTGTTTAGCGTTTACGGTTGGTACCTACTTAATCACTTGTGATGGGAATGGGAATTTAAGGTGACAGCGTATTTGATGGCAGGGAATATCACGTTAGTCTGGAGTCGGTGCGCCCTGCAAACACAATCTACAAGTCCGTTACGAAAGCGCGCATGACTAATACCGAGGACCTAGAGAGCGGGGTCCGCCTGGACTATGTTGTTAGACGTGCCAATTAGTAGTTAGAGGCTGGAAGCATGTTAACACGCGCCCTGCCTGGAGGGGTGGGGGGAAATCTGCCCGCTCCTCCGGTTTTTCGACCATAGTGCGAAAAACGGCGGCACGCAGCGCCACCGTTTGATATCGGTGACAAAAGGATACGGTCAATTTTGGGACCACCAACACTTATTTGGCAATAACTCTCGACATAATGAAGATAGAGACGTGCAAATTGTAGCAATGTGTTTGTCGCGTCGAGACACGTCTTTGATTATGTAATATGACCTACCTGGGTCACCACTTGACCTTGACCTGATGTAAAATTTTTAAGTTGATCTCACCTGAAAAATGAACATGATTCAAGGCGCCTTGGCAAGACAAACATGACGGCATCAAAAGAATTGCTTTCTCGTTATTATATATATTACAAGTTATAAGCAAAACACTTATTGGCAAAACTGAAAACACATCCTTTTTGACCTTCAATGATCTATGTAGCCTAAAATATTCACCTGAGCTCAAATTTGAGGATAAGATCGATCACAAAATTCATGAGCTTTTGATTTGTTATTTTCGTTTGCTCCCAGCTGTCTTAGTTTCCGAGATAATTGGGGGTATCTGATTCTGGAGCAAAGTCCTAAATCTGAAAAATACGACTTTTGATGACCTCTGGTGACCTTGATGTTGACCTGACCTGAAACAAAAGACCGAAGCACAGAAGCGGGGTCCAACTGCGGAGGACTCCCGGCGGGTAGCCGTCGACTCGTGACACCACTGCACAGTGGCTGCGG
>VOPJ01000325.1:0-19527 GCA_014673585.1 Semibalanus balanoides
ATTTGGCACCACAAGTGGCGTACATTGGATAACTTTCGGAGAAGTGAAACATTCCCTTTAACAAATTATCGCCAAAATACGGGGTCTCACGCGGTCTGACATCCATAGTAAATGCCTGCACACAACAATCATACTTCTTCCTCATCGGCACAAGTGACGCGGCTCAGTAACCGTACCGATCTGGTGCTCAGTAACCGTACCGATAACCGTACCGATCTGGTGCTCAGTAACCGTACTGATCTGGTGCTCAGTAACCGTACCGATCTGGTGCTCAGTAACCTTACCGATCTGGTGCTCAGTAACCGTACCGATCTGGTGCTCAGTAACCGTACCGATATGGTGCTCAGTAATCGTACCGATCTGGTGCTCAGTAACCGTGCCGATCTGGCGCTCAGTAATCGTACCGATCTGGTGCTCAGTAACCGTACCGATCTGGTGATCAGTAACCGTACCGATCTGGTGCTCAGTAACCGTACCGATCTGGTGCTCACCGTACACGAGGTGAGCGACAAAGTGAAGAACGCTGCCAGACCAGGAGAGCTACATCCTTCCCTGTCTTGCTGCGTTGGCACGTCTTGCTGACACGTCTCCTTCGCAGCACTTGTCTCGGTTGTCTCCGTCCTCGGTTGTCTCCGTCCTCGGTTGTCTCCGTCCGCGGTTGCCTCCGTCCTCGGTTGTCTCCGTCCTTGGTTGCCTCCGTCCTCGGTTGTCTCCGTCCTCGGTTGTCTCCGTCCTCGTTGTCCCGTCCTCGTTGTCTCCGTCCCGGTTGTCCCGTCCTCGGTTGCTCCGTCCACGGTTGCTCCGTCCTCGTTGTCTCCGTACTCGGTTGTCTCCGTCCTCGGTTGTCTCCGTCCTCGGTTGCCTCCGTCCTCGGTTGTCTCCGTCCTCGGTTGTCTCCGTCACCATGGCAGCCTGTGATCGACGTCCTGCAGCGTCTGTGGAAACCACAGTCTGCAGAGAGCCTCTGGCTGTGGAAACCACAGTCTGTGGAGAGCCTCTGGCCGTGGAAACCACAGTCTGTGGAGAGCCTCTGGCTGTGGAAACCACAGTCTGTGGAGAGTCTCTGGCTGTGGACACCACAGTCTGTGGAGAGTCTCTGGCTGTGGTCACCACAGTCTGTGGAGAGCCTCTGTCTGTGGAAACCACAGTCTGTGGAGAGCCTCTGGCTGTGGAAACCACAGTCTGTGGAGAGCCTCTGGCTGTGAAAACCACAGTCTGTGGAGAGCCTCTGGCTGTGGAAACCACAGTCTGTGGAGAGCCTCTGCTTGTGGAAACCACAGTCTGTTGGAGAGTCCTGGCTTGGAAAACCACAGCTGGCGGAGAGTCTTCTGGCCTGTGGAAACCACAGTCTTGGAGAGCCTCTGGCTGGTGGGAAAGCCAATGCCTGGTGGAGAGCTCTGGCTGTGGAAACCACAGTCTGCGGAGAGCTCTGGCTGTGGAAACCACAGTCTGTGGAGAGCTCTGACTGTGGAAACCACAGCCTGTTGAGAGCCCCTGGCTGCAATACTGCTGCAAGGTTTCAAGTTGGTAAATTCCTGTGACTGTGTATCACTGAAATAATGTTGTGTATTCCATGTCAGATTAGAGTGAGACACACAACACAGGCCAGTTTGCAATAGCGTTATAGACTGATGTTGGCAAGTAAGGTTGGTGCATATTTCCTGTGGGGGTTCATTACGTCCCCCAATGGCAGAGGATGGTTCGCCCGGCTTGCTGGCTGTATCGGACTGCGTGCGGCCGGCTGCATGTCCACCGGCTGCATGTCATCCCTGCCAGTAGAAATAGCGAGTACCTAAGCAGCTTGAAACCACCTTGCCAGGATTGATAAGATTATAAGCCCGCGCTCTACCGACTTAACTACAAGGGCAGACCATACAGTAAAGGAGTGTATAGTATTTTGTGGGGGACATTTCATTAGATTAGATACATTTTTGCATTTTTGTTGGGCATCAAATACCTGAACAACTTAGCAGATGCTGTATTTTTTTTAGCTGTAGCCTCATTTCATTTCGCTGCAATCGCAGTGGCAAAACATTTCCTTGAGGCCAGGACTCTGTTACGCCATCTGTTTACCAGTGTCTATGGCAGCCGCCAGCAACATCGTTTCACCGCCTCGCTTGCCAGTGAACTGCAATAACTCAGTCTTGTTAATAATTACGGAGTTCAGACCAGTTATCCGTCCCCACAGCAGAAACCATGCTGAGTTTTGGCCATTATGTGGGGAAATATGCGGACAAGGAACTAATGTTCAAGCGATTCATGTGAAAAATGCCATATAATTGCCAGTGCATTTCGCCGACCCTAGCAACGCTAAAACACAGCTCAGAAAATGTGTATGTAGAGCTTTCATTGTATTTGATTATCCCACCACATTTAATTTGTACATTTGTTATATTTTTGCTAGGTTAACATGTGAACTGGAGTCTGGAAGGTATGGGCACTTTTGTGCCACCCGCATGATTTTCATGAATAACCAGAAAACCAATCAGAGCAGGGCGGTGGGCCCCCGAATCAGATCAGAGCAGGGCCCCCGAATATCTCTGAAAATAAGATGCTATGACCGTATGGTAAAACAAGCAATCGGAAGCCCTTAGAAAATGCAACCTTCATTTTCAATCATATTTTAGATACGGTCAACAGCTAAGGCTCCAGAGGTCATGAAAGGTAAAAAAGACTATTTTGGCAAAACAGTTTTTCGTGAATAGAATTTCACCTATCAAAGATAGGGAACTGCCGTTTTTAGTAAAGAAACGAATACGCTATTAACGTGAAACTTCAGGTACCTCATTCTACACTTATTTCATGTCCTTTGTGCAAACAATCAAGCAACTTATTGTATCGGGTTTTGAGATATAAATAATTTAGTGACGTCACTACTCGCGGTGTTTATGTAGGTGATTGATTTAACCGTTGGCTCTACAGGCCGTGGAACGGAAACCGGGAAACCGGCAGCTCTAAATAATACGTTTATTTAGGCTGTTGAACGTTGACTTTTGTAAGAACCGAAATGTATATAATTGATTGGGAAATTTTAAAGCAATCTTTAACGAACTAACCTTCATATAGCTAGGAAATGCGTCTACATATTATTGTTATTAAACTGAAACGCAACGTTGTTTTAGGCCGCCATTCTTTTAACCACGCCTGTTTGCATTGGTCCTATGTGTTCCAAAGCCTGCTTAAACGGTATGTAAATTGATAACTATGTACAAAGTGGTAACAAGTACTTCAGATTGTTTATTACGTTTGTAGCACTGTGTTACAGTAATATAGAAAGTGTCCCTGTCGAATTGTTGCTGATAATTGCAGCATGGAACTACCTTGGTCACCGAAAATATTCCTGACCTGAGGTCAAATTTTTGTGAAATTGACCCCTAACACATCATGCTTTAAAACGTGTCTCAAAGCGACTTGACGAGAAAAACATGATCCCATATTTGCGCTTAGCTTTGTGAGATTAAAAAAAAAATGCAAAAAAAATGAGATAGAGACCTAGGAGCTAAGCATTTGAGCTGAGCTTTAACTCTGAGACATACTGGTGGTTCGTTTTCAAGACTTTCACACTATTATTTCTTGTGTTGTTCCTAGCTATCATAGTTCCGACATATTTTGGGGTACTCGAAGTGAAGTCCTAAAACTGGATAATTTTACATTTGGATGACCGTCTGGTGACCCTCAATATTTAAACCTGCTCAAACACACTTCAGATAATTTCAAACGCCAATGTCGAAGCTTCGAACGCCTTTTTTGCGTTCTTTCTCTCCCTAACTCTAAAGTAGTGGCAGGCTCCCGGGCTACCCTATTAGTGGCAGGGGGCATATTCGCCCCCCGGGAGATCTCATGATACCCGTCCGATTCAAAAATAAACGGCTGGTAGATTCCACCTTAACCTATCTTACATTCTAAAAAAAACGAATGTTATTAAATCTTAAATGGGTGGAACGGGGGGCCAAAAAGTACAAAAATTAAGAAGCATTTGATCCAGCACAAGCTGCCATGTTATCAACCGATTTTAAGTTAAATCAACAGTGATCGATAGATATTGAGTAGGAAATTGAATGAAAATGACGAATTGTTTAAAAATTCAAGAAATATAGGCGTGTGCACGGTCAACTAAGTGGGGGGCGAAGTAAAAACGTAACAAAACGTTTTTTGAGTGGCTTTTTCCTGAATAATGCGAATAGTTCTGTTATTTGTACATCAATACAAAAATAGTTATTAACGCATATTTTTTGTACCATAGGACGGTGCCAGGTTAGAACGAAAAGGGGAGGCCAAATTACAAGAATATGATCAGCAGTCATGCTCTATCACTGGAATATAACAGTACGGTCAATTAGATAGTTCCATTTGAATGCTGCAAATCATCATAGGCGTATCCAGGATCCATTCGGGAGGTGGCAAAACCTTTTGGATAAAAAAAAATTACCGCTAAATGACAATTACAAACTAGTCAACAATTCTAGTTGCTTGCAATTTTCAATTCACATGTTTACCCGCTTTTAACCCTAACCTGGGCTCGCCTATCTCTTAAAATGTTTTCAAAAAGGACCCCTGGTGCTTTTTCATCGGAAAGACTGCAGTAATGTTATGTACTTGTACGGCCCATGCACAAAAGTTTCCTTGAATTAATTGACCCCTTTTTTAAGATTTCCCCCCCCCTTGAAGCCGCGCAATCTGCAATAAAATGTATTTTATTCCTCCCCTGGGATCTCATAATGTCCAGTCATCATTCTCAACTATCTGTTTTATGCAGCCGTAATCGCTGGTTATCACGGTATCACTAGCAAGTTACCCCCTTTTTCTGTGCCTGGAACACGCCCTTAGAAAACTCAAGACGTAATAAATTAATGCCTAAAAATTGGAAGGAAAAACTATCCTCCAAGTACTTCATAGCTTATAGATCCGCAATTTATATTGCTTGATTGAACTGTCCAGCATAGCGTTTCATACTTTTTGGAAAATCTCCCTTTCAAGTACCTGAAAACCGCCTCTGCGTAAAACAATCAAGGTATCATGAACACACGAATTTGAACTGATTGATCACGTAAAGCTATGCAAACTTCTTCAACTTGAGGCAGTTAGGAAGAATCCGTGAGACCGCATTTCCGGTATTGTCGCCAATTCTCGCCGAAAAATCCTCCCCAAAACGGGCCCATGGAACCGCCTCTGTAAGTCAGAACGCCCAAAATTTGACCCTCTCAGATGTGAAAATAATTTTAGGAGAAGTCCGAAAGTTCATAAGCCAACGTAGCCCCGTTTCGGAGATATCTAAGAAAAACATGAGGGGTGGGCAATATTTGCCCCCTGCCACTAATAGGGTTAAGCTTTTGAGTTACTGGGGTCCATTTTGACCCTCCCTCCGTGGAGAAGTTGTCTCAGAGGCCCACCAGGGCGCGGGTTAACAATGTCTGACCCAGTCCGAATCAAATATATTGAATTGGAACAGAAGGCCGATAGCGAATATAACTGTAGAGTTGTATTTGTAGAGTTTATTAGCAATGAGGTCTTTTGAAACTCTTTGCAACGAACTCTTTCCTGTATATTGTTTTACAAGTAAAAGTTGCATTTTGCATTAGGTAAGTACTTCCCCTTGCTGCTCACCACTTGACATGTACAATTATTTATGGAAACATGTGGCATGGACTGAAGAGAACAAAGCCTCTAAATACACACACCAGACTGGCGTGCACCGTACCGTACCTACCTACTTCAAAAAATGGTAAATCACAATACAACCGTCATGCAGGAGTTATTAAACGATCCTGCTGATAAGTTCGTCATGTGTCTTATTTATTGTTGTAGGACATTGCAGCCTTCAACGATGAAAAAAATGACTGCTTACTGTCCGCCCACTGGCATATCCCGGGGAGGGGAGAGGAGTCATGGTCCTCCAAACTGCCTGAAATCGGCACAAAATCGACACATTTCCTGTTATAGAAGACAATCTAAGCAGCTTCTACAAACTGGAAAGTTTGTTTGAAATCAGCTATCAATGCATAAGCAAGCGAAATCCGATGAGTTTTCATAATTGTGTGAGACTTTTTGGGAATCCCCCTCCCAATCACCCGTGCCCTCGCCCTAAACCACCGTTTTGGATCCACCAGTGTGTCCACCAGCCCTCAGCATAGGCCAGGCCAGGATAACTAGACGACAGGCCAGGCGTTCCCTGTGACAAGGATAGTAATTCTGCCACACGTATACTACGCTAACCACTGGGCTCGCAGAGCACACTGTGTCAAGTCTTCACTGGCGACTTAATGCATGCCTCATTGAAATCCCTTGCAGAAAATATGTAGCTATTCATGCAGGTAAATGTGTGTTACCATTCATGTGGGTAGATATGCAGAAAACACATTTAATCGGACGATCTTCGTATAGCCACTTCCATGGCGTAATATTCCTATCGCTTTCGTAACAGAACATACAAAAAAGTTTTTTGAACAACAAAGTTTACATTGTGTCCGATAAAACTGTCGGCATCATCACCGAACGCAATCAGTTTTCCCTTGCTATTCATTCGTGTTTGCAGTAGGCGCACACACGACTTTTCAGCATGCATTCACTCAATCGGCAGGAAAAGACTCAACAGCGTACCCAGTGAACCCACTTGCACTGGTTAGCCTTGTAAGGGAACCGCTGCACCGTGAAATGGGAACCGGTTCTGACCATGAAAACTAAATGAATGTTGTGCCTCACAACATTTGCATTTCTCGCCAACGTACCGCATAGTGCATGCATCCTTGCAGCGCTGATTGTGCGAAGGTCACGCGCTATAATATTATCAGTAGCCTCGTTTTCTTGTTTTTGGTTTTTTATCCTTTGTTTATCAATACTTGTACATACAATGTACAATGCAATGTTTACAAAATGAGCATGTGTCAAAGACCAAAGACCACAAAACGTTGAGCGTCCATCAATGACTTCCGTTCAAACTGACGGATTTCCAAACCAAACACGGCCCAATCATCTGAGGGGGCCTGTAAAATGCACAATTGCACATTGACGTGTCCTGCACTCTGCCGGGTTGTGAAATGTCGTGACTAGTTAGGTACGTTGCTAAGTAAGGAATGTCGTTAGACAAATCTAGAATGGTGTAGTAATCGAGCTCATCAGCTCAGTGCTGCAACCGACATGGCAAGGAATAGGTTAGGGATATAAAAAGGTGTCGAACATATACTTGTTTCACTTAAGGCTATAAATGGTCGCAACTCGCAATAATAAAACTGTTAATCTAAGTTAACCGATAACGATTGATGTTGGTTAAAATAAATAAGGTATAGTTGCAGTAACATGGAAGGATGGTGCAATTTTCGTTGAAGCACCAATATTTTAGTTAACATAACCCAAATGAAAAGAATAAAAATGGGAAAGCTTAGCCTAGGAACACCGAACACTAGTTTAATTTAAGCTTCAATCGAAACCTTTCAACCTTTTCCAACTAAATCATTTATATGAATGACGTGCGTTTTTTAAACCAGTTTCTAGAAATTCATAAAATCAAACCATCTGCTTGGTTAACATTTACCAAATTAAGATTATGTAAGTTCTAGGCCGAATGTCCTAATAAATCTCGGTAATTTATAATGGTATCGATTAATATAAATTAGCTCAGCTTGTCTACTCACTGCCTTGATCACTATAGTTGCATGCATGAGTAGTTAATGATTCAGTTTATGAACGAGCCGAAGGCGAGTTCATAAACTGAATCTCTAATGCCACGAGTGCATAAAACGATTTAGTGCATGGCCGAAGACTGACTGTTTACAGCACAAGTACATATTTTTCGAGATTTAAGCTTGATCACTGCCTTTTACCACACGATACTTTTCGGTTTCTCTGTGCTGTGTTATATGCAAGGTTAGATGTTAGATAGAGTTGGCCCAGAAACCACTCCAGCAGTCTCGGCACCACACTTATAACATCGAGCCGGTGATCAATTACGGAGATGCATGAGCGACGAAGGCGCACGAACGCCGATTCCGTGAACTTTTTCCACCAAACCAGTTTTACTTTAACAGATCCACTTCCAGCCCGCAGGTTATATAACTGTTCCAACCGAACAGTTATATAAGCCAGCCCCCAACCTCACCAGCAGACACCAAGTGGATGTCAGCTTATAGAGTACATAGTGTCAGAGAGAGGGGCACCAGGGGCACAGCCAGACCTTCAGAAAGGCGGAGCAAACAGGTCATGGTGGGCCCTCCCAAAAAAAACTAGCCCTGAATATGAAAAACTACGGATTTCGGCCACATTGTTGTGTGAGTGTCCCCTTTTTAAATATCGTATTTATGTATTTTATCTTTTGATGAGCTGGATTAGACCAGGACCCTGAGGCAGGACCCTTAGAGAGGCCCCTGAACCAGGCAGGTAGTCAGGACGTCGTCCGGGGAGAGGACGGCGCCTCAAAGGGTCCTTCCCGAGCCAATGGGCTCCCAGGGCAAGCTCGAGAGGCTCCTGAACAGACTCTAATGTGTCCCTGAAAATGCTCGAGAGTCCCCTGGAAAGTTTTTTGAGGGCTCAAAGTGCCCCTGAACATGCTTGAGAGGCCCTGGGTAGGTTTGTAGGGCTCCTGGGAGATCTCATTGGGCCCCTGGACATGCCCAAGAAGCCCCTGGGAAGGTTTTTCGGCACCTGAGTGGGCTCAATGGGAACTTATCAGACTTGTAAATGACTCAGAGTTGAGTCATGAGTTGACTCATGAGTCAGACATTTTTGGATGAGTCATGAGTTGAGTCGACTCATTTTGTAAATGCGGCACTTGAGTCAAGAGTCGAGTCGATTCAATTTGTTTGAAACAGCACTTGAGTCAAGAGTTTAGTCAGTTCTTAGGTTGTGAGTCAGACTTGAATCGACTCAAAGAAATGTGAGTCAAATGCAACAGGGACATAGCCAAAGGGGTACTGGGGCCACGCCCCTTCACCTGAGGCAAAGACCCAAATTTTACAATAGAATAGAATGCCCGATTTTGTCGACACACCGACCTCTACCCCCCCCCCCCCCCCACAGGGTCAAACATCAACGTAATAATGAAACTTGTGATGAGGTCAAACGAGTCGACTCAAATGTTTTTTTAGTCGATCGAATCAATTTTGTTAAAACTGCAACTTGAGTCATGAGTTGAGTCGACTCATTTTGTTTTAAACACCACTTGAGTCAAAAGTCGAGTCAGTTCCTTGGCTCTTGAGTCAGACTTGAGTCGACTCAAAAAAATATGAGTCATTACAAGTCTGGAACTTATGCTGCAGGCATCCTTGAGAGGCCCCTGGGCAGGTTTTGGGGCCCCTGGGACTAGAAGGGCTCAACGGGCTCCTGTACTGTACAATACACGTGCGAGAGGCCCCTGGAGGGCTCATCTGTGGCCTTTTGAAAGCCATTCAGCTAATGCGAAGGGTATCTGGGCCATTCTCGATGGGCCCCCTGTGACCCGTAAGGGGGTAATTGCTCCCTTTGCCCCCCCCGCTGCGTCTCTGGAGAGCACATAACGCAATGCAGAGCAGTGTAACCCAATGCAAATCAAAATGCTGAAACATGCATGCCTGTCAAACTTTAACTGAAACGTTTGCATTGAGCCAAGAGCTGTCTATAACTTCCAAATGGACTCGCTAGTGTGCTTCTGCCATATTGCTAAGAGCAGCACACCGAAACATTGCCAATCACACATCCAATGTCACGGTCATGCCGGTAAGAGCTTGGTTCCAGTAGCTATCACGTCGCAGAAGAGCGATGTCAGCGAGCTGGGGATTCCCATCGTGTGCCTTCTGTAAAGAGAAAGACGTGAGTGTGAAAGATCCAACGAAACGCGTCCGCTCGAGGCCACCTCGGATCACCTTGGTCGATATAAACGAAATATGACTGCAATCGACCCCGCACAATGTCTCGATTGTGGCTTGATGGCGGACGTCGACAAACCTATGTACGCTGCGGTGGAGTTTGGAGCCCTTCTCGGCATTGGAATCCCGTAATGGAATGAGCTCAGCACAAAAATGGGTGGAAATTGATATTTTTGAAAAATGTGTGTATTCATAGTGGGTTGTGACTTCTAAATTTACTGTAGAGTCTATGTTGCAAAGCCCTGACTACAAGGTATGTTGGAACCCTAAGATGGCTGAATTTTGGTGGTCTATTGGCCCAAAATTCTGGCTTAGTTGCGCGTAAGTTTAAATTAGTTGGATATAGGATAAAAATGTTGCTAAAATTATGTCGCGTATAAAACAAATAATATTCGTGTTAGATGCTGGTATGTGAAGAAATGGCATACGCATCAAAGTTGCGGTTTAATTGACAATATGATTAGGAAAAGAACGTTTAAATAGCTCTTGAATTAAAATAGCTTCTTGCTCTTGAATCCGCATAACTCAAATGTGTTAATAACTATGTCGCTTGTAATGCAGCAGGTATTTGCTTAGTCAGTGAGGTGTGCTATAATCAAAATGTATTATTATAACAATAATTAAACCAAAAATCAGAGGAAGTAGACGAGATCGACAATGTCTTATCATCGCCATATTTAATTAACTACGCTAAAACGTGTGGACTGCACTGTGTGTATTAAATAATTTTACGTTAGTGTGACTTTAAAGCTCCGTGTCTGATGAAATGTAAGTACCGATCTCAGAGAATGGTACCTATCTGCATCTTCAAGTGTGTGCATTTGTGTGCCTATTTTTAGGTGCGCATGCGTGATTATTCTTGCAAAGCATGGTGATTATTTCAACTTTGGGGTCTTTTTGTTCATAGCAACCAGAGCGTGACATGTGAGAATTAGACTTTAACGTGGTAAGTTAGCTTGGTATTCTACGACCTTAAATCCCGTTACCGATTATACCAATGTATGTCACCAAGAATGTTGACCTTTATCGTGAAAATTGCTTCTTCATCAGCCGTGATAAGATAAACATGCAGCTTTCTTCTGCTAATAGCTATCCCTTATTCGATCAAATCGCATTATATCGCGCACGGCTTCTCAGACAATCATCGGCTATAAAGCGCATGAAGTAATTTCAAGTCAATCAGTTCTTGCATTTTTACTGAGCATACCATTCCGATGGACCGATGGAATTGTGAGTGGCTTAAATGAGCGCATGAAAACATTTTGGTTTTTGGGTGAGTCCCGACTCATGCGCGGCCTCCCACCGCATCTGGGTGCAGCTCGCGCCACCTACAGACAGTGCTGCCGCCAGGCGGCGGCGGGCGCAAACTCTGACCCCGATCCTACCTCACGTCGGACGGGTCGAGTTGCGTGCGGCTGCCGGCGCCTCCGTCAACATGACCCAAAAATACCCGGCCGGTCGACACCGGACCGTTAGGTCGTTCAACCCGCCGCTCCGCCATGGGAGAAACTTTGGCGTTCACGCACAAAAAGGCGCACGCCGCGGCGGCAAAAACCGAGAAACCTGCTCAGCCGACGGTGATTATGCAAGTTTACGGGCTGGGGACGAGCAGACTGAGCCGCTGGTTACTGACCCCGACCAGACTACTGCCGGGTTACCCCCGGGTTACCGCCCTGTTACCACCGGCTCACCGCCCTGTTACCACCGGCTCACCGCCTGGTTACCCTCAGGTGATCGTGAACCAGGTCGGAGGGAACGGTTTGTGACTGCGTGCGAACGAAGCCTCCTCGACTTCAGTCGGCACTCAATGCCTCCACAAGGACTGAGATGCAATCCACTGAGGTGTGAGCAAGACATCACACAAATTAAAGAGGGAACGTGTACAGACATGCACGTGCAGCTCATCCAACCCTATAGGTCAAATGCAGAGGCGCAGCTAGACCTTTGGCAATGGGGGAGGCACGGCATCCCCAGGGCCCCCTTCGGCAAAGGCTTCCCTCCCCCAAAAAAACGCGGAAAAATGTTACCCCTGACTTAGGTCACTATACTTTGCAGGCCCCTAAAACTCGCAAAAAGGGACAGGGCCGATGACCTTTTTAGGGTAAAAGTCGGTTCAATGGGGGAGGGGCACGTGCCCCCTCTGCCCCCTGGCTGCGCCCCTGGCCAAATGAGTGGTAGAGCCGTTAGCTCCGCTGAGGTAAATGGTCACAGTGCGTGAGTTGGTAAAACGGGCACTCAATATTTTTCCGTATACTCACTAAAAAGCACTAAGCTCTAATGGTCTTTTAAATGCTGGTAACGGTGCAGAATCAAAGGACCTGATAGGGTGATAATCCAATGCACGAGCACCGCTAGGGTCTAGGGACAGTTACAAATGGTCTGGCAGAAAGAGATGCCGGATGTTGCATTACAAATTACTAGAACTCCGCTTCTGTTTGCAAATGAATTCAGAAGATAGAAGTTATATTTCGCCACAGTTTTTATTGATTTTGAGCAGTATGAGATGTGATACAGTTTGTTGTTATAAGAAGCACAGCACATTTGCCTCTAAACCATTACCGTGATTAAGCTAAGCATACATTTCAAACGTAAGTACCTATACCATAAGGAGACTTGTAAACGATTTACGGCTAATTGACTAACGATTCTAGGATCACATCATTTACCGAATTATTACAGGTGAATCGACTCATATTACGCAAATATCAATGTGAATCATGAGTTGAACCATCGATTCTGTGAAGAATCACCAAATGAATCGATTCAAACCAATTGTACGAATGCACAATCTGCAATATCTTTGGCAGATGTTGAAGCAATTTCATGGTTTTTGTCAATTGCTATCGAGATTTAGCATGGGTTAAGCTGTCTATAATTGCACGTTGGACCATAAATCAGAATAGAAGTCGGACTGTGACTCTCAGGAAACGGGTATCTAATATCTATATCACATACAATTATAATACGAATCAGACTTGAGACTTCAATCATTGCGCTGAGCCGTGAATCAGTGTTGAATCGATTCGTTTTACTTTCATTTCACTTTCATTAATTAATCAACGTAAAATGTGTAAGGTAAGTTACGAATGCACCATCTGTCTAGAATTGCACGTTGGACCATAAATCAGAATAATAATTATGCTTCAATAATTGCGATGAGCCGTGAATCACTGGTGAATCGATTCACTTTACGCTGAATGGTAATTTGAATCAGAATTGTATCATTCAGGTTTCATGGGAATCACTGATGAATCGATTCATTAAAAACAAATAATCGTTTACAAGTCAGACCATGAGTCTCGACATCCTTTTAATTTACAGCAGATCTCAGTTGATTACTAGCATTTTCACATATGAACACAGACTGACAATTAATGGAGTGGAAGCATCAGGTCCAGCAAGACACCTTAATCGGCGAAGGATGAGCGAGCCCGTAGCAACCCGATAGTTTCTGAGTAACGGAACAGAGATGCGCACGTGCGCACGTGCAGTGTGACCCAGAGTTTGACTTACGTGACAGTGACAGAAGTGTGCTCTTAAAACACACACCAAATTCCAGTTTAAACCGCGCCCCGCTGGGGGGGGCTGATTGACCCCCCCCCCCCTCCCCGCCGCGCCCCCCCCCCCCAACCTCCCCACACACAACACAACCACTGCGGTTAATCGAGATTGCGAAAGACGGCGGCACGTAGCGCCTCCAAATTAGTCTAACTTTAACATTCTCATAATCCATTCCACACATTGTGTTAATATTTTAGTTTCGTGTCGGATCAGGGCAAGTCACCAGGTCAGGTGAAGTGACCCCACCTTCAAAAAAGTTTGCAGTCGTGCCGTGACCACAGCTTCTGAGAAATTAATATCAAACTTTTAGGACTGCCATCAGTATCTACAAAACGTTTTTCTCGGAATTTCTTTATCGGTGAAATAAAGTCGGGTCAATTTCGTGACCTCCCCATTATACTAAGTCAATTGAGAAATATTAAAAATGCTTCCTTTTTCGAGAATATTAGTCCATGGTCCGTCAGGTCAGGTCACAAAAGGTCACTGTTACCACGAGATCAACGAAAGTCTTGCGGACACATGTTTTAGGGTTATTTTACGCTGGAATGTCGATAGCAGCAGCTATTTTTTAAACCTGTGACCATAAAAGGTCAAGGTCAGGTCATCTTTGGTTAAAATTTGAAACTAATTTATATGAATAAACATGGCATGTTTCTAGACCAGCTTTGTCTCATAAATTCAGCAATGACATTTATTGATCTGTAACTGGTCAAAAATCAAAACAAAAACGTCATTTAAAAAGTGACGTCGCATAGTTACTAATACTTCGAGAACAAACCAGTTACTGAAAAAATAAAAGATATTGTTTGCAATTTTGGTTGCATCTCTTAAAACCTGCTTCTTCATCACACACACCACACACACACACACACACACACACACAACCACACATATATATATATATTATATATATATATATATATAGTAATATATTATATATAATATATAATTATATATTACAGGTTGGGCAGAAATAATACATTCAGAATTGCTCCTATTAAAATATATATTTTTCATTACAGGCTTCGATGAAAAAGATGTCATTTTAATCCCGAAACTGATGGGCAAAACAGAAAAAAAACGCCTCCGATCGAGAGCTTGCTCTCCCACCCTTCACGGAAGTTTCTAGTGCGGCACTATGCTTGGTATGGATGAACACCTGGCGCCGCTTCACAGCGGCAGGCGCACTTCCTTCAGGTCGGAGGATGTGTTCACCATGTCCCTGGGATACCCCACCGCTTGCGAATAGCGGCCTTGAGCTCTTCAATCGTCTTCTGGTTATCCTGCATATATTCTAGCTCTATAGCCAGAAGGACGGATTGGCTGGCGATTGAGCACAGTGGAGGGACCATCGTCCATTTTTCTTCGAGAACGGGAAAAACGCCGTGGCAGTGAACAGTCAACTCGCGGTTACCTCCAGATGACTGGAATCCTTTTGGAAGAAACTGGGAAGACCATCTATAATAAACGCACTAGTGGTTAGGAGGACGGTGCCATTACCCAACACACCGCCTGCCAGTCCTGATATGTGCGAGACCACTACCCGACCGGCAACATCAGCCTAAAGTCGGCCTCAAGTGGGCCCTTACATCTCCCTGACCTATCCCCTGGACCTTTCCTTTGGCGGCACCTCACGACCGCGAATAGCAGGAAAACAAAGCAACGGACCGAGCTCAAGACCGCTATTGTCCAACGCAAGCGCGTATCCCCAGGGACATGTGAACACCATGCTCCACCGAAGGAGTGCAAGCTGCCACTGGTCTGAAGCGGCCCCACGGTAGCCCACATTAAAAACACCTTCTGTGAAGGTGGGAGAGCAGCTCCGGAGGCGTTGGGTGTTCTTTTACCGTTTTGCCATGACGTTGGATAAATACACCTTGTGATGAACCTGCAGTGAAAAATATATATTTTATAGAGCAAAATCTGAAGGTACTTATTTCTGGCCCACCCTGTATAGTATATATATATATATATTAGCAATCCTTGATTAAGACATGTTTCATTAAAATTATCGATTTTTTGGACGATTGCTGGACGATTGCCTACAGATTTTCGATCGGTGACAAAGCAGGGTCATTGCCTGGTTATTGGTTAAGCCCCTTCTCTTTAAAGCCCGAAAGGGACTAAGACACCTATTCTTGGTCTTCTTGGCCTTGGCGTGAAGGACTTAGAGCGCCGTCTTGTATAAAAAACAAAAACAAAACACAAATGCATCGCAACAATTCCGGGCAGGAGTTTGGCATCGGTTGGGACTTGGCAGGTCCTTCCTCCCTTCTTTCCTTCTTCGCAGTATTGCCTATGTTCTGGCCTTTTACAGCATTTTCTTGTCATAGCCGGCAGTGGCTGTCTGGCCACAGGATACAATATGCAGGATACAGGATACAATAACAATGTTCCGCCAGAAGAGAGGTCATGTGGCTCGTCATTCCCCAGACGAGGACTTCCAGAAAGCTTAGAAATATTACCGCAAGATGTCACTGAAGTCGGTCGGACCGATTGTGTGACGGCTTATGCCAGCGTTTTAGCGTTATTTACCCTTCTTTTAGCCCTTGTGGGCTTTCTTTGGGCCCGATCGGTAAAACAATTTAATAGGCGCCATTTTCGACCGGCGTGCGTCGATTGGTGAAGGTCCCGGATCGCTATCTCTGATAGGTTCTGAGTTTCAGCGTAACAGTAGCATTTTCGAATCTTCTTTGGGCCCCCGTGCCTCGTGGGCCTTTTTTTAGCTCGATCGGCATGAAAGGCGAAATGGCACCCCTTCAAGAGCGTAGCTTTCGAATGGTGAAAGAATGAAGTCTCTAGCTTACGTAGTTGCAGAGTTTCAGCGTGGCAGTGAACTGTGGCAATGCAATCTATATACCCCCCGCACACCGTTATCGGCCCGAACGACATGCGCGCTGCCTGGTGGTAAAAATAACGCGGTGCCTCCCATTGTGAGCGGTATGCTTCACCATGACGTCAGTCATTGCTAATATGGTTGATGGATTTGTCGCGGCCGTGCGCATTGTGTAAGCTGTGATTCTTAGGAATAGGGTACCTATGTCACATATACCAACTATGTGTAAGCTGTGATTCTTAGGAATAGGGTACCTACTTCACATATACCACTATGTGTAAGCTGTGATTCTTAGGAATAGGTTACCTATATCAAATATGCCATTATTTCTCCACAGGCCACTTGATAGAGCTGAGTGATATCGTGATCGTAGTCTGTAATAAGGGTTTCATTGAAAATGAAATATAGTTTGTCGTGCATGCGAACACGTGCTGTGGTACTATATGGCAAGCCTTAAAATATATCAAGGCATGTCTCGCATTAATATTTTTCACTATTACTAAGCAAGTGAAACAAATCAAACTCGTACCTACTAGAATGAATTGGGTCGTTTGTTTTCAAGTTTTGTATTTCAATCCACCAATATGTCATATTAGTGACTTTTCATTAAAAAATGCATATATTTTTCCCAATTGATGTCCCAAACGAATGTTCTCTTTAAATGATGACGCACAAATTGTTACAGATTTTGATGCATTTGTGACGCAATACAATTGCATCGTTTAAAAAAGTATAGGCGTATAAGTGATTCTTTGTCTACCGCTTGAAATAGCATAAAGGTCAATAAACGAATACATTGAAAGTTCAATGGTAACCCGGGTGAGTGCAGCAATCATTTCGTTGACGAGGTGGGTTAAAATTGATCAGCATTACGTAAAAATGATTGTATATGCCTTGGTTGAAAACAGTCCGGACAAAACACAGCGTGTCTGAGCGTCTCAAGAGTATCTGGGCGCACCGCCCAGATACACTGGCGGATCTAGAACGGCAGTTTGTGGCGGTGGCGAGAGGGGGGCATCACCCTAAAACAGTTTCATAAAGTTCCAAAAACTCATCGGATTTCGCTTCCTTATGCAATGCTAGACGTTTTAAAATAAACTTTGCTTCGTAAAAGTTGCGTAGAGTCCTTCTACATTAGGAAATGTGTACAGTGTAGATCATATGCTCTGTCCACTTCATCGACACCACCTCTGTCTCTGTCTCTGTATGTCATTGTCGGTGCTGCACGCAGTGGAATCCAATGCAATTACTATAGCCCTCGCCCCCGGCATCAGGGGCGAGGGCATAAATAGTTGCATTCAATTTGTATGCGTGCAGCACCAACAGACAGCACCGATGGACAATTTGGACATTTAATTAAACGGGTGCACTTAACCAAGGCGGCCTTTTAGGAATACTTTCAAAGCTAGCTTCCGGCAGACGAAGACAAACATCGCCCCAGAGAAATGAAGGGTTTATTCGAATAATGCACTAAAAGGACTGCTACTAACCGTTTCCATGAAGATGCCAACCCCCCCCCCCCCTGGCTCCGCCAGTGCCCAGACAAAATGTTAAGATGTCCTCGCTGGTCCAGGCCTGAGCATGAAGGTAAACATTGTATGCAGAGGGAAGGGGGAAAATGAACACAAGGGAAGGAAAATGAACACAGAAAATATGTGGAATGTGGATGGAGATTCGACGCGATAGGACATACGTCTTACTCATCCGATATCTGAAGTACAATGGCACACGTGTGCAGTAAATATTGACTTACAACTCAACACGCTTAAAACAGCTTGTAATCACACTTTATAGTCTAGATTGGCTATTGATTCGGCTCCGATTGAATAGATTGTAATCGTTTAATTTAATACAAATTCCTTGAATGCAAAAAGAAACGATTCACCACCATATGATTTTATTCATGAATCGTGATTGAATCAAAAGTCGCATGGAATCAATACTGATTGAATCAAAAGATTTACGATTCTTAACGATTCAAGTGCACATGGCAAATTGCGCAAATACAATGCAATCACAGTGTCTATTTTATCATCTATCCACTGCAATTTTTTGCTGTAACAACGTTTTAATGAATAATGATTATGAATATGTACGTCTCCATTGTATCTATTTGATAAAATTAGTCATGCATATATATGTAAATGTTGAATCAAACGTGAATCGATTTACAAATATAATTTGATTCCTTAAATCGAAAAATATCCAAAATGTATCCATGAATCGAACAGTGATTGAATCATTCAGGTTCCGAAATGAATACTGATTGAATCATTCCAAAAAAGTTGAATCAGTAACCAGTCTAGGTACCTTTATCCTAGTCTGAATGACAAATTTATGCTCGATGAACCTATCACCCAGTACTTTCGGAGATGTAAAATATGGTTCCACACGAGTGCACAATGCATATTGCATATGCCAACATACTTCCTGTTCAGCACGTACGATATTGCTAATAATTCCAGGGTGTACTTTCCTATTTAGTTGAGGGGGTTTCAGCCCCCCAGCTTGACTTCTGCCCCCAACTTTGACGATGAAGCAGGTCAAATGCGGGGAGAAATATGTATTTTTGTGGATTTTGATGGTACTTTAAGCGAGTTATCCAAGCTCAGCCCCTCCACCAACTTTTTGGGGAAGTAATATCAGCCCTCATCACTCAGCCCCTGAATATTTATATAACCTAGTGTTGACGCCAAAGCTTGTCACATCCGATGAAGCCGAGTACGATGTATGTACAATGTAGGTACATTGTACATACATACATACTCATCAGACACGATTTTCATCCAATTTCGGTAATTGGTACATGCACCTAATCAGCTTTTATTATGCAATAAAAATAAAACGTTTTGGCGACCGGTTGAGCCGGTGATTAACGGTTCGAAAACGACTTAGCGATATTGTCCTCAGAAATGTTGCACAGGGCACGCACACAAATGACAATTGACGCACACAAATGACCAACCTGGCGGACCGGACTGGTGGGCGGGGTGTCGGGATGTGTCTTGGTGGCGGTCATTACTGTTGTTTATGTTTTGTACTTGTTGGAGAGGCGCCTTGAATTAAGTTTTTTGCTTTTGTGCCAATCCAACCATATTATCATGTCATACATCATGTCCATTATCGAAATGAACAACAAACAAACAAACAAACAAACAATGCAACCAAAATTAAGTATCAACATCTAAGACCCATTCTGGCAACCGGCTTCGGTGCTGCCCTAGCTCATACCTTCAGGAGTCCGGACTCCGCAGGAACGCCACTGCACAGGAGAACTACCTAGCTCATACCTTCAGG
>VOPJ01000326.1:0-19534 GCA_014673585.1 Semibalanus balanoides
GCTAACTTCATTCAGCGACAACATAATTTGTGCGCCAGTGAGTGTATCAATTAAGCGGTATTAGATGTAGACAACAAGGACAAATCGGGTATAATCGGGTATAATATAGGTCAGTTTCTATCCCAATTGCAAATAAAAATAGCAGCAACGTAATGCCTTTGGATGTATTCCAACATAGCGACAAGTGACAAACTAGAAAATACAACTCAAGTTTGATGCATAATGTACTGGCTTTGCACGACTTAAGAACGGACATTTCCAGCACAAAACACGATGAGCTCATTTCAAGAAATCCGGAGCTGTCTCGTAGGCAGGATCAACTGAAACCAGGCGAATCTGCGCATCAAACTCACAGCACTCATGTCTTTGAAACGAGTGAAAAGTTAGCAGCCGATTCGAAATATTCGACACATTCGATGCATTCGCATCATCGCATGTATATGTAGTGACAAGCCTGATTTTTGACATTTGACACAGAATACATATATCAAAATGGTATTGTTCGCAGCCGACTAGTGATATTCCATATATTCAATGCATTCACCGAAACGACAATTTTCCCAGCCGACTCCAGACATTCGACCCATCGATACATTCGCATTTTTACGTTTTTGGCCGATTTGAGACATTTGATAAATTACATTCGACATATTTCTAGTCGGTAGCGAACAATACCATTTCGACGAATATCTCGAATGTCTCAAATCAGGCTTGTCATTACGTACACATGCGAATGTATCGAATGTGTCGAATGTCTCGAATCGGCTGCTAACTTTTCGACTGTCTTTGAACCAAATTACAAACGTGACGAAACGCAGCAAACATGAGGATATTCTGAAAGCTCACCAGTTCATTTTCACGGCACTGCAAAGTACGAAACGCACAAGCTCCTTCGTTTCACAGAACCTAACGTATGCATCGTAAAAGGCTGGCTAATGACCATGCCTCTGCACACAAACGGCTTTCTCGTCACTCACAAAAGTTTATCTGAACCAAACCACAAGCGACCGCCTTTTGATCATCCCACACACAGTCAACTGTTAGAAACAGACTGTTTCTACACTCAGCTTCCTTTGAGCTGGCACACGACCGATGATTATTCCCTCTGAAGCACAGCCACCTGTTCCATATCCCCAACGAACATCATCATCCACCTCTTCACTCTTACCACCAACGTTCACTCCCCGCTATAGTCCTTCCGCTCTTCAACGCCTACATCCCCACTGTAGTCCTTCCGCTCTTCAACGCCTACATCCCCACTGTAGTCCTTCCGCCCTTCAACGCCTACATCCACACTGTAGTCCTTCCGTCCTTCAACGCCTACATCCCCACTGTAGTCCTTCCGCCCTTCAACGCCCTACATTCCACACTGTAGTCCTTCCGTCCTTCAGACGCCTACACCTCCCACTGTAGTCCTTCCGTCCTTCAACGCCTGTACATCCACACTTGTAGTCCCTTTCCGTCCCTTTCAACGGCTACATTCCCCCTGTAAGTCCTCCGTTCCTCAACGCGACATCCCCACTGTATCCTCCGGCTCTTCAACGCCTAACATCCACACTGTTAGTCCTTCCGTCTTCAACACCACATCCCCACTGTAGGTCCTCCGCCCTTCACACCTACATCCCTCGCTAGAGGCCTTCTGTCCTTCTCATCCTGTCCTTCTCAGTAAAACTTATGAATCGTCACCTTATCTGCCCCCTCACTCTCATCTGGCGAGAACACCACTTTGATCCGCCTGAACACGGGCTCATCTGGCTTATGTATGATCACATCTCGAGGCACCATCACGTGGCGCGAGCCCTTGTCTGTGAAGAATGTCATGAGCAGCGAGGAGCACTCCCCCGTCTCTTCACTGTGCACCACCGTGATCTCCGTCGGGAAGTTGGTCTCCAGAGAGATGACTTCGTTCTCCGGAGAGTCGGCTTCGGTCTTGATGAGCGTGGTGCGGTGCACGCTCTGGTCCTCGATGTGAACCTGGTGGACAGGAAGGGGAAGGGAGAGGGGGAGGTGAGGGAGGTGGGTGGGGGGAGATAGTCGGCAGACGGTTTGTGAAAACAGCGGTGTTCCTAGTTTGGTTCTCGCTCTTCCATTTCACGCAAACGTACGTCCAGCACTCCTGCCAATGGTTTAATTGCGACATCGTCCCCAATGAGCTTTGAACATTCGTCTCTGCCACCAACTTGAACTTTTCTTGTCCTTTTATCCAGTTTTCAAAAGTCAGACGAACTGCCCCTCCCACTGAACCCATCTGATATCCTGCAAACCCGTCTGACCCCATCTGACCTCATCTGACCTCCTCTGACCTCCTCTGAGCCCGCCTGAGTCCTGACCCGTCTAACCCCGGCATCCCCGCCCCATCTGACATCTGACCCCATCTGACCCCATCTGACCCCGTACCACCCCATCTGACCTCGTCTAACACCGGACCACCCCATCTGACCCCGTACCACCCCATCTGACCTCGTCTAACACCGCACCACCCCATCTGACTCCATCTGACCTCGTCTGAACCTGTACCACCCCTCTGACATCTGACCTCGTCTGACCCTGACCCGGCTGACCTGCGGCACGGCGGGCTCGAGCAGCACCCCTTCCCCGGAGAACCGGGTCGGCCGCGGCTCGGCATCCCCCGGATCGTCCGCCAGCTCCGACTGCAGCGCCGTCTCAGCCCCTAGCGGCGGCGGCGCGAACCGGCGCGGCTCCTCGGTCGTGACGGCGCCCAGCGCGTCGTCAGCCGGTGGCGCCATCTGCAGCGACAGCGAGTCGGCCACGTCCACGTAGTCTATGGCCGGATCGCCGCCGCCGCCGCCCGCAGACTCTGCACCAGGACACACATACACACAGGACATGGGTTAGGGTCGACACGCATAGCATCAGCATCAGCGCACCACAGGTCTATGTTGGTACTTGGTACCACTTAGGACTACCTGTACCTATAATTTAGGGTAATGCGGGACAAGAAGCTCCTTTTGTAGACACTTGAAATCGCAGTCGAAAGACTTGGTAAATAAAATGCAGAATTAGGTGACACATAGGTACTGCAAGACCAATCTTCAAACAATGATCATTGTTTATTGTTTAATTTATTGTAAAAGCCAACAGAGTCAAACTCCACCACCGACAGGCGGAGTCAAATTGATAAAAGGCAACAAAGCCGACACTCCACCGTTACTGAATGTCAAACGATAGCAAAATAGATCCTTTGAATCCTCCGCCTTAGCCCACCTTACCCTATCACCGCTAGTCGCTCACTAGCGTCATATGAACAGCACCACCAGCCGCTCACCTTTCTGATGCAGTTCAGAGAGCACCTCCACGGCGGCGGCGGCAGCAGCAGCGGCAGCAGGCTCGGTGGTGATCGCCAGCTTCCCTCTGGGCGCCAGCGTCTGATGCCCGCGGCCACGACTCAGCCGGAAGGACTGCTTTCCTGGCATGACGGTGACGGCCAGGGTGCCTGGGGCGGCGGTGGTGGCGGTGGCGGTGGCGGCGGCAGCGGCGGTGGCGGCGGCGGGCAGACGGGTACGCCGTGTGGTGATCTTTCGCGGACGCGGGATCTTGCTTCTGCGGAATGACGCTGTGGTTCAGGTGATGAAGCTGACTACACATCAGATGCGACAGATCCGGCCAGAGACGAGAGCTCCTTGAAAGGACTGATGGAGACGAGATATACAACATCGAATACATCGCACCATTGAAGACGATCATGGGAGACAGAAGACATCGGAGCTATCGAAGTATCAAAACATCGAAGACATCGAAAACATCGAAGACTAATAAAAACATTGGACTCATCGAGCAGCCTTTCATCAGGGGAACAGCCCAGCCCGGTCCGTACCTTGGTTTGTAGGTGTGGTCGATCGGCACTATGGTATCTATGATGTCCTCCTCCCTGTTATAAAGGCCGGCAACGTAGGTAGCCAGCGCCCTGCCCGTCTTAAAATGCTCGGCGTGTTTCTCGCGCAGGTGCTGTTTAAACTCGCGTGCGTAGTTGGTTCCAAACGTCTGTCCCACGCCGTCCGAGGGGCAGTCACAGAACTTACACATGTAGACCGCTAGGCCCGGGTGGCATTGAGTGGTGATCACGTGCTTACGGAGGTTCTCCTGCAAGGGGAGGGGAAGGGATAGCGTCAGAGGTTAGGGCAGAGTTAACACGTGATGTAGAGTTAACACTGGAGTTAACGTGTTAACTCCCACTGGAGTTAACACGTGATGTAGAAGGCCAATCTCGGGTTACGGGTGGCGTCTGACCCTCAAGGCATCAGTCGAGCGGCTATTGAAGTTAAAGGAAATAGTTCACCTTGGATTGTTTTTTTCAAACACAATTGGACTATATTTTCAAATACAACTTCTTTTCATGTAAAAAATAGCCATGTATCGCGCCGATTCAGGACAGAAGGACGTAAATTATAAATTTCATCAAAACTATATGCGTACTCTCCGCAACGTCAAACGTGGCTCAGCCAATCAGATTCGAATTTATAGTCGCGTAAGATTACTGTATAGTCTCTGCCAGGTGTGTGAGGCGCACAATAGCCTCTGCCCAGGTGTGTGAGGCCCACAATCCTTCGACAAAAAAAAAAACAAATATATTCGGCTGGAGAGCCCTTTCAGCCCAGAAAACTTGCAGATAGGCGTTTTTCAATACAGGCTACAAAACTGCTATCTCAGTTCAAAACCCATGTTGAAGGTGAACTATTTCCTTTAACATGTGACTGATAATTTCGCGTCTATCGAGAGTGTTTTATCGTAAACCTCATCGCTGAAAGGTCAATCTAACGCAATAACTTAATGACGTCAATCAAAAACGCAGCAGCAACCGCAGCAGCAACGGCAGCGAGCGAGCAGCTGCAGCAGCAGCAGCAGCAGCAGCAGCAGCAGCAGTGCAGCAGCAGCAAGCAGCCAGCAGTCGTAGCAAGCAGCAGCAGCGAGCAAGCCAGCTCTAGCCCAGGCAGCAGCAGCAAGCTCAGCTAGCCGCGCAGCAGCAGCCTGAGCAGGCAGCCAACAGCAGCAGTCAGCAGCCAGCAGCAGCACGCAGCCGGACCAGCCTAGCTAAGCAATAAGCAGCAGCGAGCCCAGCAGCAGCAGGAAGCAGGCAGCTCAGCGAAGCAGCAGCAAGCTGAGGCAGACGAAGCGAGCAGCAGCAGCATCAATAACATCATCATCAGTCATTCATCATCATCATGCATCCATCAATCGCATCCATCCCACATCCACTATCATTCATTCACTCAAATTTCATACACTCATCTCCAACAACAACATCAAACAACAACTTAACAGCATCCAACACATCAAAACACCCATCGGCCTCAGCAAGCAGTTCATTCATATGCATTACATTCGATCTGCCCTCTTGCCTGAGCTCACGAATGTTGTTGGCCTGTCATATACTCGCAGTAGGGGCACGGGAATGGGTACTGGCGCCACGTGATGGTATCCGTAGATGCGCTTCAAGTTGCGGCGGGAAGCGGGTGGCGAAATTCGCAGTGACATGGCAACCTTGTCGGCGGCACCACACCATTGCCGAACTGCTTAGTGATGCCTCAAAAATTACCCAGCCGGAGATGTACCAGGGACTTAAAACGGCGAAGTGTCGTGACCGTCAGAAGCACAGCCTAAATCACATAATATTCAGTTGCACAATTGGAACCAAGTGTAACGTTGCATAGTATACAGCAAACTGATATTATCTCAACCCATCAGATTTTTAACCCGCGCGAGCGTAGGGTCAACCAAGAGCAGCACCACGCGCGGCGTAGGCCCGGAGGGGTATGCCCGATTACCCCCCTCTATTAGTCGAGACCACAACTAAGAGACCGGCAGCGAGATCGCGGCTCAAAAGGTCGGCGATCGATAAAGCTCATTCAATGAAAAAGTCGAATCGAATGCATACTCGAATTTTTCCAATATGGGTCATAGATGTCAGTGGTCACTGGTCAGGTCATATGGAAAGGTTTCCAGTTAAATGAGTTAATGGTTCATTACTTTCAATTATAATCCTTTGATTGAGGACTTATCAATGCAACATAAAGCTCTCAAAGGTGTAATACGTCTCCTGCATTGAGTAAAGAGTGAATTTGCATTGCAAAGGTCAAGGGGTTATAGTTAAGTCACAAATGAGGTCACTCAGTCACCAAAGAAGTCAAAGAACGGTCTTGTGACAGCATGTTCCTCCTACACGGGAGCATTATTAATTGCTAATCCGGTAAAATATCAGATAGCATTACACCATTGTTTACAACTTGACCCCACACACAAGCCGTCAAAATCCCAGGTCATCTCAAGGCAAAACCCATGAAACTGAACTAATACTCAACATAAAACAAGAACATGTTTTCATAGTGTCATTTTAGTCTGCATAAACACAAAATGACATTTATTATTATCTGTATCAGCAAAAATCCAAAAAAACGTTATTTTGAAAAAAATGTTCGCTGATTACCTTACTTATTGCTTGGAGAGCAATTCAGTCACTGAAAAATGAAGATATTTACGCTTGAAATTTGTTGGTATTTATTACAACTCGATTCTCTTAATATATTCGTTTTTTAATACCTTGATAAAATATAAATTTGGGGTGTAAATTTCTGATAAAAAATCATTTGTGGATTTTTAGGGGTCAAAACCAAAATTATGGAAATCTAAAAATTGCCATTTGTAGAGAATTTAAAATTTCCTTTTAATACAGCTTTGCGATTGCCAATTGCATTCAAAAGCTATGTTTTCTTACCTGCAATCAAACAGTTATCGTTATTTACCCAAAAATGGCATGACATGACGGTTCATCAATAACGTCATTATCTCCAAAGTTCTGATTTTTTTCGATAATTTTTTTACAAAGACGTCAAATTTTGATTGCTGGATAATGGTTACTGAAACTTTGACGTCGTTATCTTTTACAGTTTTTCCAAGTTTATTGCGGAAATACGGGAGGGGTAATATGATTACTCCCCCCCCCTACGCCACGGGTTAATTTACAGGCCGTTGTTGCATGTTCATGAGCCTGTGTGGTAACGGGTAATAATGTGTCACGTCCAAGGCCATTGTCGTAGCCTAGATAAGCGGTTAAAGTTTTCGCTCACAAGGATGTCACGTGAGCATGTCGTACGGTGCTGAAGCAAGTGGGCGAGAACGAGAGAGTCACTTTTGATGTAGCATTTGATCATGGTTCAATTTGTAGTTAATTGTCTAATTTGTATTGCTAGCGAGTACTCTCAGACCGTAGCTAAACGATAACACCCGGAGAGCAGGAGGTGATACGTTTGTCGATGGGAATACCATCAATCTCATAGCTCTATTCAGATTCTAGATATCGCAAGATGTATCTCCGAACCATTCATGGCTCATGACACTAACGGTAACCAGATAAATTAGGTTTCGAGTGATATAACAAACTACACAATGGCTTTCACTCTCGTAAATCTCTTGGAACAACTTCGTAGGTAGTTACGATACAGTGCAATATCCAATGAATGTGGCGTAATATATACATATGACAAGAAAGAGCAGGACCAACAGGGCATATGAGCCCTCAACACCTGATAATCAAGTACATCAGAACCGCATGACTCAATCTACAGCTGTTCCCCTGAACCCCAAGACCTAGCACCTGAACCTCTCTTCATACCCTAAAACCCGATCACCTGCCACCCTTTCTGCCCTGATCCACAACCGTCAGTCTCGAGCTGCTCCCCACATTCTGCAGAGTGGCCCGTGCTCTGAGGCCCGTGCTCTGATCCGGGCTCCCCGGCTCCTCTCCAGTTCTACCAGACTCCCTTCACGCTGCTCCCAGTCCTGGCCTGCTTCCTCCTCCCTGTGCGCTGCTCCCTGTGCACTGCTCCCTGTGCGCTGCTCCCCGGCTCCCGGAAAGTGGCTTTAGGCCGTTCCGGGAGAAAATAAATCCCCGGCTCCTCCCCAGTCCTGCCCTGCTCAACTGCTCCCCGATGACCGATCCCCAATCCTGTCCTGCTCCCCGATCCTCGCGCCTGTCCTCTGCTCCCTGATCCTTCCGCCTGTCCTCCGCTCCCCGCTCCCCATCCTGTCCTCCGCTCCCTGCTCCTCGCGCCCCACTCCCTCCCCGCTCCCTAACTCACGTGTCCAGTGTGACGGCCGTGTTGCAGGCGAACGAACACTCGGTGCAGGAGAACCGGCGGTACTCGGGGTGTCTGACCGTCAGATGGCGGTTCAGGAGGCTGGAGTGTTTGGCGCTGTAGTCACAGCCGTCCACGGGACACAGCCGAGACTCGCCGCGGTGATCCCGGGTCACGTGCATACGCACCGCGTGTCTGTCATGAGGCAGAGGTCAGCAGGGGTCAGAGGTCAGGTCACACAGGGGTCAGGAGTTAGGTCACACAGGGGCCAGTAGTCAGGTCACATCGGGGTCAGGGATCAGGTCACACAGGGGTCAGGTAATACAGGGGTCAGGTGTCAGGTAACACAGGGGTCAGGTCACGCAGGGGTCAGGTCACGCAGGGGTCAGGTCACACAGGGGTCAGGGTCATGTCACACAAAGGTCAACGCCAGCGGTCAGGGGTCAGAGTTTAGGGGTCAGGTCAGTGGCACTGAATAACAAAGGGGTGTTCGTCCACAGATTAGAGTTCGTTCATCAAATATCTTTCACCAAAGATGAGAAACAAAGCGTGACTCAGGGGAGAAAGACAATCGGAAAGTACCGCGAGTGGAAGTGACCTTTTAGAGCTGTGTCAGATGCTGATCTTCAAAAAGTATCGGATGTCCCATTGACGTATTTTAACGGCGTAAATAAATCTCAAATGTCTCTTAATAACATAGGTGTCAGGGTTTGATAGAAATCGTATCTGATAATCATGAACCAAAGCTGTATGAATGGTATCCGGTGTAATAAAAAACATCGCCGCACAATGTAATCAAGAAAAAGGCACGGCAGAGTTCACCAGTAAAGTCGTTTGTCTTATTCCGCTCCCATGACAGCGTACGTCACTCAACGCGGATTTTATACAATGTATATCCACCGCTGCATGAAGGTTACCAAAAATGCACGACTGGCTCAGAGCAACGGCGACAAGGTAAACGACCTCGGTGACAACCCTGGACATGACAATCTGGGGTGAACCGCGGGGAAGGCACTACAGCACGGCGCTGTATAAAGTCACAGAAAGCCTCCCAGGTAACAGATACCGTTGTAGCAACGTTGTGAAACATCAAGATTTAATTTTACGTTTTAACAACGTTGCGACAACGTCGTGAATGTTGTGAAGAAGAAGTTGTATAAAACGTCGCTGTTAAACGTTTACAGCACAACGGTTGCATCGTCGCGATGTCAATAACTTGTTCTAAAAACTTGAAAGAACAGCTCGCATATGTGTACAATTACTAAATTGAGCATATTCACCATCTTGCTAAGATTAATGATCGACCACGTAAGTCACGTTAGCTATGCTTGTCAAAAGTAACGTTTAAAGTAACAGCCTCAGCCACCTCAGTCACCCATTCCTCAACCGCAACCCCGCCTCACCCATCCCTCACTCCCGTCCTCACCCGTGCCTCATTCCCCGTCCTCACCCGTTCCTCACCCCGTCCTCCCTCTCCACCCTATCTGCCGACATCTCACCCGTTCCTGAACTTGGCGTCACAGATGGGACAGCTGACGTCCGGGTAGCTGGCCCGCTGTATGCCGCTGATGGTGTCCTGATCGCAGGGCCGTGACATCGCCTCCTGCTGCTGACGCCGCTGGTGAGACGTCAGCTCGTGCTGGTCACGCTCAGACTCCACGAAGAAGTACCTGACATCACAGGGGGAGGGGGGGGTACCGGACGGTGAGACGTCAGCTCGTGCTGGTCACGCTCAGACTCCACGAAGAAGTACCTGACATCACAGGGGGGTACCGGACGGGCACACGTGAGATTGAGCTGAGTCGGTCACGGTCGGTACACGAAAGTCTGGTATGTTAGCCAGGAATAGCCAGGTACATACATACAACTTACAAAATGAATTCGGGCACACATTTATCCATGAACAATGCACATTGTACACACTTTTCGAGAGGTACAGTTTCCCATTTTCTTCCTTCATCATTTTGCAGAGGAAAATAAACAACGAATGCGTTATTCGAATGATCGTTGAATAGACAAGCTATTTGAAGGAACAGCCATTCAAATTCAGCGATATTCGTAATACAAACTAGCACTAGAAAGAATATTTCTCAAAGACGCCAGCGCCTTGTGCCCGACACCGAGTACTGACCCGTTTTAACATCAGAGGGTAACGGAAACCGTCTGATTGTCCTGACCCAGCAGACGACAGTTGGCTTCCGGTCAGGTCGGGTGAACGGTGCCTTTCAATCACCATTTTTGCCATTCGTCTAACAAAAGTAAGACACTAGTCTTCCTGTTCACTTCACAAATACGACCTTTTTCATCGGATGGTAATAAAACATATTTAAGCAGGATCACATGATTTTATGATGGCTTTACGGCTTGGTTGACATTCAGAGGAAAAACTTATCTGTCAATTCAAGCCACGTTGTTTCGCGCTCCATAAAGCTGTCAGTGCTCAATCAGCCAGGAGGCTTTGGCTGACATCACACCACACGATAACAGTGCACACAAGAGTGGCGCAGCGCCAACAGATATACCAGGGCGCGCGCACACAAGACGTACACCTCCACAAACTCTCCCTCTTTAAGAACTGCAAGGTTCCATTACAATTGCCGCCAATCATGCTTGAAGTTGGCACGGTAGGGGCAGATACATGAGGCCGTTAAAAAACAAAAACAAAAAAACAATTCAGTAGAGGAAATGCATTTATAACGATGGTCAAAATCACAGAACAAATTACAAAGCACACCTTCTAAACTGGTCCCACCCATCACCGGCCAACGGGGCGGGGGCAGACTTGTAACATGTGATCTGTGTTGATGACTATTTGAGCTAGTTAGGGGCGCCACAACTGCTTAGAAATATAATATGACACCTTATGTAAATGTGACCTTGCTCGTGCTTTGTAGATAATCTGTGACTCAATAAACAGGACATACCTGGAGCAGAAGAGGCAGTGGAACGGCGCCTCGCCGGTGTGTTTCATCAGGTGCGACTTGAGCGACGCCTTGCGGAAGTAGAGGTCACACTGGGGGCACAGGTAGCGCAGCGGACGGCGTTTGCCCGCGGGCGTCTTCTGGGGGGCGGCCGGACCGGAAGTCGTCTTCTTCCGGCTGGTGTGCGGCGCGTGGTGAGAGAGGGACTCGTGGAACAGCACGTTCACCTGCCGCAACGATACGAGAAGGTGAGCAGATGAGAGGGTAAGAAGACATGAAGGTGAAAGCACAAGAAGTTGAGACAAGAATGGGATAAGGAGCGAAGACGAGAGCACATGAAGGAGAGAAGACGAGAATGTGAGCATATTTTGGCAGAGAAAACCGGCTAACAACAGGCTACGGTAGAACTAAGTGAGCAGTTATATTTGACAGAGCAGAACTAGCGATAATCGGGTACACGGTACGGCCGGAGCGTCGGCCAGAGCGATCCTACTCACACGTAATCGGGTATGTACAGAAATTACAAATAAGTCGGACGTGGCTATATATTGCAAAGCTTCGATGGACTATGTCAACAGAACAACATGGAGTGAGAACTGTTGCACACTTCATAGATTCGCTACAGATAGCATCGCACAATAATATAGCTACCGATTAAATAGTTCTCAGATATCACGTCATACGTTTTACGCATAATTGTTCCACAACCACACCTTCGCTAGAAATTCTCGCTTTTCACGTCGGCTGAGTTCCTATTTCCTACGGTTTGTAATTTGCATTTTATGACGGCGATCGTCGGTGACAGCTGCGGGTTTCCAGTCCACCACCCAGGGTCCGTCCTGCCCGTCCGAGTTCCGACACAGCGCTACCGACACACCTAACCCAACACTGTCGACGTGACGGCACGCAGGCCGGGCGCCGCTCCAATTTCGGCCCCAACTGTCCCGTCATGGCGCGTCGGACGGGCGACAGATGACACCCGACCCGTCCCACGTCACCCGTCAGCATCCCAATGAGCCGACTCGCCGTCAGACGGCCAGCCGGGCCCGGCTTAATACATTCCCAGGAGCACAGGTACGTCCACCGACTCCTGCACGTCCAGCACGGAGGAATGGTCGTCTGGCCGGCACCTGACACGCCATTAGACGTGTCATTGGACGTGTCACCGCCGGCTTACATTGCGGTCCGACGCTGTGCTCGGTCATCATGATGATTATGATGATGATGATGATGATGATGATGATGATGATGATGATGATGATGATGTGCACCGCCGTTTGACGTCTGGTTACACGTGCGTCACACGTCACCTACGTCACATGTCACGTACGTACGTCACACGTCACTTACCTACGTCACACGTCACAGAGAGGACGTGTGGCACTGTGGCAGTCTCCGCACCGCGAAACCCGCCGTCCATAACGGCACGTGAGTCCGTTTCGGAAAATCCACAGCCATCATGATAGATGTACGAAGAGAGGAGCGCTCCCAGCGCTGGCCGCTGCTGGAGCTGGGACCATACTCCATCACTCAGAGGCGTCTGCCCGTGTCATTAATGAACGGGTTAACAGCCCGAGCCGGCTACGAGCGATGGATAATGACCGCTCCTATCTCGGACGGATCGAGGTCGCTCCGCAGCCGCCCCAGACACGCCGGAGAATGGCGGCTGATGGAAAATGAATAGTGTCCAACCTTGAGAGAGCGAGGATGGTTCGGTAGGTGTGTAGAGGAGAGAGCTGCTAGGTAGGAAGAGGATCACACACGATTAGAGAGTAGGTCTAAAATGGCCCAGCTAGTCGGAGCGCCCCAAACGGCTTCCAATAAACAAACAACCGGATACACACAAGTTACAACATATCAGACATATGTTAAAACTCCTTTTCTGCGGATATGGTTAGCATTCGTCGAAAAGTAGGCTCGAGAATGCTTCCGGAACTGGTCATCCAAGAATCTAACGGTGTAACGGACGAAGCGTCCCCAAATACGTCAACAGGGAGCCAAGCCCCTGTCCTTGTCCATCAAACCTGCGATCGCTGTCAGCGCGCGTCATCGCGCCATCTGTAATGGCGCCAACGACACGTCACGGGGTAGATGTTACGTCCACGTGATACGGTCCATCGGAGGCTATCACATATCGCGCCGGGCTCCTATACCGACAGTCACTGATCACCATTCACATCACCTTCCTCAGCTCGGGAGCCAGGCGCCGTTCATATCACCTCCCTCGGCTCACGAGCCAGGCAACAGCGCCGAGACGACATGGTGTGTTTCAGAGGCGGAACTCAGCTCGCCAGACGGCAGGTCCGTTATCATTCCGCTGATAAGCTGCTTAATGGCCCATACGTGATCCATGTTTGTTGGCATGTATCCATGCTACGACCATGAGTGCTGCTGTCTGGGTAAGGATGTGTTACGTTCACAGGAGTAAAACAGCCAATACATATCGCGGGTTAACTTCGCAACGTAGGAAATAAACCCGAGGCTCCTCAGCAGGGGCGGAACTTTATATCTCTTTGAGAGGGCCCGAGCCCCCCCCCCCGCCCCCAATTATGACAAATTTTAACAATAGGCCTATGGCGTTGCATGGTAAGAATTGAGTTAAAATCTACCAAATTAACATTAGGGCCGCCGACCGATTTAATAAAGTCCCACCACTGCCACTCAGTAGGAACTTACAGATGGTGCGGCTGTAACCTATCGTCTGGGCTTTTTGTAGCTGGCAGACGTTTGTTGCACCACTTACCTCGATACCTGCGCAGGCTATGTCTCTCACCTGTTATGCCATTTCTGAAGCGTCACAGTGCCGGCAACTAACGCTTACCTTTAGACTCCCCCTACTCCCTCAAGCCACACCGCTGTCACCTGGCGCTTACCTTCAGATTATTCCTGAAGTCGCAGTGGCGACACTTGTGCTTGCCCTGCCGGATGTCGCCGCCGTACTGACACGCGCTGCGGCGGAAGTGTCTCTCCACCTCGGCGGCCGTGTTAAGCTGTTTGCCGCACGTGTCGCACCGCTTCGGTATCTCGTGGGTGCGCCGGTGCTCGTCCGCCTTCTCCGCCGGCAGCACTGCCTGGCACGTGTCGCACGAGCTGGCGCCGCGCGCGTCCCCGCCGTGCCGCCGCGCCACGTGCTGCCGCGCGGCGAACTCCAGCGCGAAATGCGCGCCGCACTCGCCACACTTGAAGCCGCCGTCGGTGACGATCGCGACGCGTCCGCTCTCGTGCGCCGGCGAATCGAGGTGATCGGTGGTGGTGACCGGCTCGCGGCAGACGGAGCAGCGTTTGCGCGCGCGGCGCAGCCAGTGCCCGGTAGCGTTCAGGTGGCGCTTCAGGTCGGAGAGGTGGTTACAGGAGAAGCGACACGGGTGACAGCGGAACGGCGCAAACGGCGCAGCGCTTCCCATCGCCTCGAGCGTCAGCGCGCGCAGCCGGGCTGCAGTCGAGTCGGGATCGCCGGAGGCGGTGTCTTCGAGCGCCGGACGGAACTCGCGGTAGGCGGCCGCGTGGTCGGCAGAGAAGATGTGAGCAGCAAGGCTCGCCTCCCGCATCGTACCGCAGAGGGGGCAGACCTGAGCCGGTGGGACGCTCTCCTCCTTAACATCACCACCACCGCCACCGCCCCCGCCCTCGCCGCCACCGCCGTCCTCCGCGGGAGACCAGGCGGGCTTGATCGTCACCCTCTGCTCACCCTCTGTCACGGTGTCCTCCTCATCCTGAACCCCCTGAATGAGCAGCTCCTCCACCACCCCGAACTCGTCATCTGACTGCATGCTGGGCTCTAGCTCCGCCACTGCCGCGGCCGCCCGGGCGGAGCGCACCCAGGCCGGCACGCTCAGCCCTGCCTTCCGCTTTCCCAGTTTCCGAGCCGCGCGGCTGGTGGTGGGCTGCAGCTCCGGTCGGTGCGTCAGGTCCACGTGCTCCTTGAAGGCGTTGCGCGTCTTGAAGTCGAGGTTGCACGCCCCACAGTGCTTATTGATGACGCGGGCGGGGCGCGGGCGGGTGCAGACGGGGGAAGGAGCGGGGGAGGGGGAGGTATGAGGGGAGGTATGAGGGGAGGCATAAGGGGAAGCATTAGGGGAAGCAGCAGGGGAGGCAGCGGGCGAAGCGGCGGGCGAGGCATCTCGCGGAGGAGAGATGTTCAATGTCAACGCCCTTGAAGCACCTGAGGACGTTTTAGGCCCCGATCCAGCAGTTTTGCCGCTCCGCTTCACCGTTCTAACAGTCCGGATCCTCCCCGCAGGACCGGATACGGTGATCTCGCGTCTGATCTTGGCCAGCTTCGCACCTGCCGGCAGTGGCGAGCACTGCGCTCCTGTGAGGATGCCCTGCACGGCCCCGGCGGCGCCGCCGCCGCCGCCCACGAACACGATCCGTTTGACGTCGATGACGGGGAGTGAAGAAGGAGGAGGCGGGGGCCGGGCGGCGACAGAGCAGCCGGCCTGTCGGTGAGCCACGTACGCCTCCAGTCCGACGATTGTCTCAGAACAGGTGAGACACTGGTGCAGGTCGGCCGAGTCTCCTGTCGAGAGGGGGAGGGGGTCAGAGGGGGAACAGGACCAGTTCAAGGCAGGTCGTGTCTCCTACCGAGGGACGGGGTGTCAGAGGGTACCCACAATTACGATTTGCGGACCCAATCAGGACCCCGTATTACGCAATATTGAGAGGTAGTCGCCAGCAATATTAATTTACTAATAAGGTTTACCCACGAGCAGGGGCGTCGCCACAGGGGGGACGGGGGGGACACCGTCCCCCCCCCCAGCCGTTAGGCTGGGGGGATTATCCCCTTCCAGAGTTTTGGACAGTCTCCCCAGGGCATTTATATGCACTTCCACTCGGAAACAATGCATTTTTTCCAATATCGTATGCGTTTGGAAAAGCATGTGCTCGGCCTTTTTCCCCTTTTGACTTTTTTCCCTTTTGGTTTCACTCGGAATTCATAAAAACTTTAAGGCGGTCATGTTAGCTAGTATGCCCTGCCCAGCTCCGAAAAAGGTAACGCGAACGCAAAGACGCGAACATCGGCACCCGGAACCTGCTCCAGTGGTGCCCAGCTTTCTGGACCGAAGTCCGAAGGTCTAATTAATAGTGGAAACCAGGCCAGGACCATCTCCCCGAGCCATCTCCCCCAAGGCCCAAGCTCCTCCAGATACACATGGACCATTTATGTGCGTAAAAGTCGTAGGCTGCCTCTCGCTGCTTTCAAATTATGTTCACTGTTACCAGCACTGGCGGATCCAGTGGAGCATTTAAGAGCCATGCCCCCAGGCATAAAGTGGTCCTGTTTGCCCCCCCCCCCCAACGATGAAGCCTCACAAGAAAAAGCAATCGGTTATCATGTAATCAATGGCTTTTGCCTTTAGGCGAAAACTGTGCAAGTTAACAATTGATGAATAAAAATAACAATTTATCGTCGAAAATGCCTTTGCAGCAGTCGAAATCCAGCTATCCGCAGTAAAACAAACTGGAAAATTTCCGCCGCTTTGCGGCAAGTTTCGCAATTGCTTATACAAATTTGTCTTAGCCACTTATCCTCTACAAGCCCGGGGGCCCACCATCTATATTTCAGGGTTTTATCAGGCAAACCCGTAAAAATTTCGCGCCGCTTCGCGGCGCTAAATAGTTTATGTAGGTACCTACTATAACATGGAAATTCATATTGAAATGCTGCAAAGAAGCATTTCTTTTCGTCATTTCAGCTGACCCCCACTTAAAAACTTCGGCGACACCCCCACGAGTCGGTTCGAGATAAACGTTATTACTGCTTATATGTGTATATTCCGTAGCATGTATGCTACAAAATATTGCGCTTTTGCGTTTTTTATGCTTTTAAATTATATTACCCCAAAAATGTGACCGACCCATATTCAGGGAGACAAAAATGGGATACCTTTTTGCAAAAAAAAAGTTGCCCCCAAACCGACGGCTGGATCCACCAGTCTCCGTCCCCCCACTCAAAATATCGTGGCGACGCCCCTGCCCACGAGGGAGAAACGACTCCCAGGGTGACGTCAGAGCATTTGGCATCAGGGATGTAGTTTCCTATTCATTTTTTCTTCCTTTTTTGGGGGGAGGGGGCTTTCAGCTCCCTCAACTTTGACCATGGTATTTCTCATCCATACTTTGACGAGGAAGTAGGTGAAATCCGGGAAGAAGTGGTATTTTGTGGATTTTGATGGTGCCTAAAGTAATTTTTCCCAGCTCAGTCCCCCAAACAAAATTTTGAAAAGCTACGCCCTTGGGCGGCAGCACACTAGTAAGAAAGTCGGTAGGGTGATGCAAGATGTTCCTATATCCGAACTTCAGCGGAGGCAGTGATTGTGCATGCCTTACGTAAACAGTGATTACACTGGCCTGCGTTTGAAACCTTTTTTTCACAAGGTCAGAGATTTCTGAACTGATCTTGGCTAAGTTTGGGGAGCTGATTTCGGAAATGCTCTCCGTTTTTCCAGATTGGCTCCAGTTTTTCCGCTATTCCAAAAACAAAATTTTCCGTATTGTACTATTTGGTCCTATTTTATATGAGTAGTTCTATAGGGGTTACAAGCACACAATTTGCAGGACAGGTCATCTTTATCATTGCAAAGTTTCGGGACCCTAGATCAAATCTTTTAGGTCAAATTCCCTAAGGAGACGTCGGGCGGCGGCCCGTTTTCGGGGCACCGATTTGAGTTTCAATGTTCGTATCTTCGAAAGTTGAGCCCCGATAGTCGATATCTTAGAGTGACAAGATTGTCGATAAAATTATATTGCTGGAGACCTTCAAAAATATTCGCATAGCCCACAATGACACTGATAATTTAATTTTGACAGATTTTCACCCGCCAGGGCGGGTGACCGGGCGCTACGTCGGCTGACGGATTGCTCACGCTCACTGACGACACGCTCACTTCATGAACTGACACGCACACGGCACTGCACGCACACACGCACAGACACTCACTTTATCACTTTAACAATAGCTGTTACCATGGCAACAACAGCAGAAGCAAGAATAGGAAACGCGCCAAGATCGCTAACATAAAATCCGGCCAAATCTGAGCTGCGGTCGCCGACGAGGCGGCGTAACGTCTCCCGTTCCAGACTGATGAAAATATTTCAAAATTCAATTATCAGTGTCATTGCGGGCTATGAATATATTTTTAAGGTTCTACACTCAGCAACAGGATTTTCTCATCAATCCTGTCTCATTGAGATATCGACAATCGGGGCTTAGCTTTTAAAGACACGGGCATTGAAACTTAAATCGGCGCCCCGAAAACAGGCTCCCGCGGCCGCCGTCCATGTCCCCTTAGGGAATTTGACCAGGAAGATATTTATCTAGGGTCACGAAACTTTTTGCAACAATAAAGAAGACTATACTCTCCACCTGTCTTGCAACTTTTGTCTTTCTAATCGTTACAGAACTATTCATATAAAATAGGACAAAATATTAAAAAACGTAAAATTTTGTTTTTGGAATAGCGCAAAAACTGGAACCAATCAAGCAAAAGGATTGTCATTTTCGGAGTCAGCGCGAAAAACTGATCTAGAAACGGTTGAGAAACTCTTGACCTTATAATTTTATAAATCACGGAGGCCAGTGTTATCTCAGGGGGTTGTCATCCCTGCAGCCACCATAGGCATCGCCGTGCAAAAGAGAACCACATATGTCAATAGCCCGAAAACCGTGTCATACGTGGTTCTTTCTAGGGGCGTGACGTCATCTATTCGCAAGATTTGGACGCATCTACATTTATCCCTCGCCTTAAGGGGGGGTGAAAGGACCCCTGGTGTTTTTCTAGAATCCCAGCCAACAATTAAAGGGAGAGTGCCACCTCGCGGGCCGTTATAGGGTTTTTGGTGTGTATCGGTAGATGGTTTTTGGTGTGTATCGGTAGATTAAGCGTGTCCGATTTCACCTGCAAAGTCTGGTTCCCGAAACTGACCCCATTAGATCAAATAAGACTTTAGCACCTCCAATGATTTGGTTCAATCATTCGTTAAAATTGAATCGCCTACGCACTATTTTGAATCACTTCTTTGCGGGCTAAAATTTTATTTTGAAATTTGCAAACTCAACATTATCATTCCGTCAGTCAACTTTAAAAATAAAATGTGTATGCAGTTAATTATATTGTCAACAATCTCAGCCTCTTTAAATAAAATAAAACTAATAAAACAGCAAGAATAGCTAGAATATTTGAGATTCGACTTTGAGCTATAAAAGTTAAGTGACATTACGTGCTTGGTGCACTGGTGCAACGTGCTTCATAATCACTCTGATTGTTAACAAAATGAAGGTACCGACACAAGATGCTTGTACCCACATATCTTAACCTGCCCATTACCTACATCTCACACACTACCACGCCCCCTCCTGGGAAGATCAATTATTATGGATCGGCGCCTGGTCTTTTATCCATTCTCTCGGTTTCTGGCTGTTCTCACGGTACGCCAGAATCTTTATTCAGAAAACTCGTCAAGGGGATTCTCATGTGAGAACATTTCCCGTTCTTAGGGTTCAGTAGCTGGTATACGAAACGG
>VOPJ01000327.1:0-19539 GCA_014673585.1 Semibalanus balanoides
CCCATTGGCACAATTTTCAAAATCGAAAAATGTTAAGGGGTCGCATATCAAGCTTGAAATGTGTGATTTTTGGGAAGAATAACTCAAAATCAACAAATTTTCTTCCAACCTTGGGATCATTTCCTGATAGCTTACACATCAAACCGATGCATACAGTAGCTATATAGCTTCCTTTTAATGTATGTCTTGCCCAACCCTACAAAAAAATCATTATAAATTTGTTGATGCCAATGGACTCGCAACACCTGAAATGATGGGAAAAATTACCCCCACCTATTATTTCTCAAAGTGAAATATCAACCGCCCTAAGCGACACGGGCAGGCGAATTAAAAAGATAAAAAAATGGGCGTAGGAAGGACCCTGATGGTGGCTGAAAAGGCTCTCAAGGTGCTGGAGGCACGGAGTGTGGCGGGATGGCCAGAGGCGATTAATTAATGTAAAAAACTGCACTTTCAGCATTATACAAATATTGATATCTTGCTTTGGAGCAGCATATTTACTGAGCTTCAAGTGACCCATCTAGCACCTTAGGTTTTACTTGTGTACAAATTTCCCAACACTGCGGTGAAGTTGTTTTCCTTTGTATGAACCATCATGCTATTTTCGTCTTCCGTATGCTTGATAAAAACACGAAACACTGTACCGCCATTTAGCCATTAATTAACTGCTGTACTATGTGTCGTCATTTGCGGTGCGTGAGTACCTGTTGGACGACATTCCGAGCCCGGCTGGTGGCTTGCACATGGAGTGTGGTACCGACCCTGGCTGGTGAACCGAGGCGGCAGACGAAGCGGTAACAAACGGCGACCGTGAATACGGCTGCGGGCCTGCGGCGGACCGGGCGGCTGTCAGCCTGCAATACCGCGCGAGGTTACGCAGGCTGGAGCCGTATTGGGCGCGTCTGTCCGCCGGGCGGCTGATTGGGGTCCATCCCACTGATGGCGGTGTGTTGGGCAGGAAGGCGCGGCGGGCCGGCTCGCCCACAGACGTCTGCAGCGGGAAGGGTGGTCGATGGCACTGCCTAATCCGGGGCGTGATCGGTCAGCTCACCGTTCCCTATCGCTGGCCCGGGGTGGCAGCCTGGTCGCCGTGGTAAAAAAACTGCTGGCTTTCCTGTGACAGGTACTAGGGTCTGATTTGCCCTCTGCAGGTCCGTTGTTAAGATGGTGATCTGGGTTTATCGCCCTACGCCCTGGGGCACGTGAGGTTCACAGGTTTGAGATTGGCACCCAAGAGTCGTTGTAGGTCCTTGACAGACTAGCCATGCTCTACTAGCCACTATCCGTTTAGAACATGGATGGCAACTGGCTGTAAATGGTTTTACTTTGCGGGGTATCTTGATGATCTCGTTGTTATGCTCACAATTTCTACACTAACGGTGACAGTGTTTGACGGATTTTCCAGAATATTGTTGCTAAGTACCACCTCTGAGCTCGTTGAATTAACTGCAGAGTAGCCTGACTATTGTACGAGTATATGCGCTACTTTCATGGTGTGAGGTTTTGTTTACCAAAAATCTTTGCAGTTCTTCTGCACTGGGTAAGGGATAATAATTGGCGCTGCCAGCAAGCTTATTCGCGCGAATCAAGTCTTTGATGTGCCTCATCGCAAGCGTGGCTGCTCACGCGAGCAGCATGCTCCCTCTATACCTCCTATTGGAGTTAGTGTCCGGAGATTGCGGCCCCACGCGTCACCGTTGTCACGGGTCGAAACGCGAAGCGCCGACGACTCGCCACGGTAGACAGCCAGCTTCAGGATGGTTCTTCCCTGGAACACTGGCTGACCTGCGCATGAGGTCTTGAACTTCGGCCAGCACAGCTTGCCTAAGCCCGCGGCACGGCTTTGTCCTCTCCGGTCACAGATTCGAGCTGGGAGCTTGCACTCCTTCGCAACCACTCTCTCTCTCGTGTGCTGATGGCATGGAATATACCTAGAACAGTCACGAAAGCGACCACAGCGTGCTCCAGGTTGGCTATTATGTCCAGTTGTTAGGACGTCACTTCAAGTGCTGCCTGTTATACATGGGCGAGACAAAGGATCAAAGACCTTTTGACTGTGCACGTTTGACGGCGTAGGACAGCAAGGATTTTTATTAGGAAGTCCACGTCAAGTGCTGCTGTATTTAGGGGAGACAAAGGATCATCGGGGAGACATATTATAGTAGGATCATATATAGGGGCAGTAGCAGAAGGATCATAGCACTCCTATTGACGTCACTTTGACGCTAGAAGCAAGGATTTAGTGGTCAAAAGGTCGACGAATGCCGGCTTCGAAGGTGACATCCCCCTGTTGCGGGACCGAACTGGTGACCTCGCGAGGCTAGCGCCTCTGGTGGCCGAGTGCCGCAACTATACCGCAACTCTCCCTCTGCATAGTTATGTTATCCACCATGTGCACTCGTATGACGAGGAGCTCATCGTTTGTGCATCATGAGCCAGACCGACTAATGGGCCGGCTCCCGTCCCTGGCTCGGCCACTAAAGCCGCCGGCCCGGCTATAATAGCCAGCTGTTGCGACCGCCCGGCTCCTTTTCATGACGATATAGCGGCAGTAACTAGCATCGATGACGGAGACCGCGGTCGCTCGATGACGGCGGCGCTCCTCGATGGCGGGTCTGCATCGAGCCGGCCGGAATCGGCGCCACGCGCGTCTGACAAGGGATCAGCGGGTCTGACGTGCTGACTGACCTTTGGTGACCGACCGGCGGGGTCAGGCTGCCGGTTCAGGCGGGTCAGGGCGGCCGAGTGACCTTTGGTGACCGGCCGGTGACACTCGTCAGGTCAGGTTAGCTGACTGATGTTTAATTCGTTAAACGTTTGACTTTGGTCGCTGGACGGCGGCACATCCAACGTCCGCTCCGGCGCCCGACGCGGGGGAGGCGTTTCGGGGCGACTTCGAAGAGTTCCTCTGATATGCGTTCTGCCTGTTTTCCCATCTGATCCCCAGCATTCCGTATACAAATGCTGAATGAGTGAGCGCAAGTGATCGCAGTTTCAGCAGTTAACAAATTATATGTACAGCCGGTCTATTATATCTTCCCCTTTTTAGTTTCTAAAACTTATCTTATTTCACTTCTGTGTACATGAAGGACTGATACAAAGGAACATGTGGTACTTACCTATAGGTAGGTACCACATGTTCCCTTAAATCAGTCCTTCACGTTCACAGAAGTGAAATTAGATGAGTTTTGGAAACTAAAAAGGAAGATACATAATAGACCGACTGTACCTAGATTCCGCCTCTGCCGACTCTCAAAATGTCCGCATGCCTCTCCTCACTGGTCTGTATGCTAGTGGAATCTGTTTCATAAAATTACGCCGGCATGCCAAATACACGCCATATTACAACCCATAATAAACCCTCACGCGGAATATACCCCGCAGAGTATCATTGTTTCTCGGTCATTTTGCTGCTCCTGGGGTATTTATGATTTAATTTCCGGAGGCCTCCAAGTTTGCGTACCACTATAAACATGTTGAGAGACTTTATTTGGTTTTGCGGTTTTCGGGTTTGCGGGTGGCGTTTGCGGGGTGGCGTTTGCGGGCGCGGCGTTTGCGGGCGGAGTTTTGTCGGGCGCGGTTTGCGGGAGGCGTTTGCGCGACAGCGTTTTGCGGCAGCGTGTTGCGGGCGGCGGTTTGCGGGTGGCGTTGCGGGCGGCGTTTAGCGGGCGGCGTTTGCTGGTGGCCTTTTGGGGGCGGCGGCGTTTTTGCGGTTCGGCGGTTCGCGGGCCGGCGTTTGGCGTGCATTTTTTATTCGTTTTGCGGGCGGAGTTGGCGGCAAAACAGAAAAACAAACCTTCGGTCCCGGCGATGCCACCAAAGCACTTGCCCCGTGCATAATATTTAACGATAATCATTTGCTGCACAACTTACTTTTTCGCATAGCCATTATTAAATGGAAACCCCTGTGACCTGTACTCTCTCGGAAAGCCTTCATCGATGCATATGTTTAAATCTAACCATGCATATTCCATTCAATACTGTGTTCAAGGGCTAGAGTAAGAGAATTAACGGAATAACTGTGGCACTTTTCCAGTTGTCCATGTCCCTCCGTCGCTCGCTAGCTGCGATACTGCAGCTGTCGAAGGGAGTTTTCGTAACCCGCCATAACCAGCTTGCGGCCTGTTTTCGTATACGCGCCGTACCAGCTGCGGCCTGTTTCGTAACGCGCCGTACCAGCTGCGGCCTGTTTCGTAATGCGCCGTACCAGCTGCGGCCTGTTTCGTAACCCGCCGTACCAGCTGAGGCCTGTTTCGTAACGCGCCGTACCAGCTGCGCCCTGTTTCGTAACGCCGCCCGATACGAAGCTGCGGACCTGTTTTTCGTACCCGCCGTAACCGTAGCTTGAGGCCTGTTTCGTATACGCAGCCGTACAGCGCGGCCTGTTTTCGTAACTGCGCCGTACCAGCTGCGGCCTGTTCTTCGTAACGCGCCGTAACCAGCTGCGGCCCTGTTCGTAACGAGCCGCTACCAGCTGCGGCCTGTTTCGTAAGCCGCCGCCGTCACAAGCTGAGGCTGTTTCGTAAAACAACCGCCGTACAAGCTGCGGCCTGTGTTCGTAACCCGCCGTAACCAGCTGCGGCCTGTTTCGTAAACCGCCGTACCAGCTCGGCCTGTTTCGTAACGCGCCGTACCAGCTGCGGCCTGTTTCAGTAAACGCACGCCGAACCAGCTTGCGGCCTGTTTCGTAAACGCGCCGTACCAGCTTGCGGCCTGTTTCGTAACGCGCGTACCAGCATGCGGCCTGTTCGTGAAAGCCGCCGTACCAGCTCGCGGCCTGTTCCGTAACCCCCCGTAAACACCGGCACATGTTGGCGCCGGCCAGGCCGGCAACATGGTGCAGTGTGTTGTGGATCTGACGCGACCCCAGGATGCGCCGCCGCCGACTCGTGGTGTGCCCGCTGTAAACACTCCAGCTGGCCCGCCCGACTGTGGTGTGCCGCTGGTACAATCCAGAACTGGCCGCCGACTGTGGTGTCCCGCCTGTAAACATCTCCAGCGTGCCGCCGAACTGTGGTGTGCCCGCCCTGTACAGTCTCCAGCTGGGCCGAACGACTGTGGTGTGCCCGCTTGGTACTACCAGCTGGCGGGGAGCAACGCGCGCCGGCCTGACTGTGGTGTGCCCAGCTGGTACACTCCAGCTGGCGGCGAGCAATGGCAGCGCCCGACTGTGGTGTGCCCGCTGGTCACTCTAGCTGGCCGCCGACTGTGGTGTGCCCGCTGGTACACTCCAGCTGGCGGCCGAGCAATTGCGCGACCGCCGACTGTGGTTGGCCGCTCGGGTACCTCCAGGCACAGTCTGGCCGCCGACTGTGTGTCCCGCTGGTAACACTCCACGCTGGCGGCGAGCAAATGCGCGGCCGCCGGACTGTAGATGTGCCCGCTGGAACTCCAGCCTGCGCCGACTGTGGTGGTGCCCGCTGGTATAACACTCCAGCTGGCCGCGACTGTGTGTGCCCGCTGGTAAACAACTCAGCTGGCGGCGAGCAATGGCGTGCCGCCTGGACCGTGGTGGTGCCCGCTGGTACCTCCAGCTGGCCGCCGACTGTGGTGTCCGCAGCTGGTACACTCCAGCGGCGGCGAGCAATGCGTCCGCCGACTGTGGTGGTGCCCGCTGGTACACTCCAGCTGCCAGCCGACTGTGGTGTGCCCGCTGGGTACACCTCTCCAGCTTGGCCGCCGCACTGTGTGTGCCGCGCTGTACACTCCAGCCTGGCCGCCGACTGTGGTGTGCCCCGCTGGTCCACTCCAGCTGGCCGCCCGACTGGTGGTGTGCCCGCTGGTACACTCCAAGCTGGCCGCCGACTGTGGTGTCCGCTGGTACACTCCGCTGCCGCGCGACTGTGTGTGGCCCCGCTGGTACAGACTCCGCTGGCGGCGAGCAAATGGCGTGCCGCCGCTGTGGTGTGCCCGCTGGTACCTCCAGCTGGCCGCCGACTGTGAGTGTGCCCGCTGGTACAGACTCCAGCTGGCGGCGTAGCAAGTTGGCGTGCCGGACCGACTGTGGTGTGCCCGCTGGTACACTCCAGCTGGCCCGCCGACTGTGGTGTGCCCGCTGCGTACACTCCAGCTGGCGCCGACTGTGGTGTGCCCGCGTGGTACACTCCAGCTGGCGGCGAGCAATGGCGTGCCGCCGACTGCTGGTGTGCCCGCTGCGTACACTCCAGCTGGCCGCGACTGTGAATGCTGCCGCTGGTACACCTCCAGCTGGCGGCGAGCAATGGCGCGCCGCCGACTGTGGTGTGCCCGCTGGTACACTCCAGCTGGCGGCGAGCAATGGCGCACTGTTGTTGATGTCAGGCTTCAGGCCCATTGGCGAATAAAGTGAAAATGACCGCTGTATATCGGAAGCAGTTAAAATATTCGTATGATTTGTACCGACACAAGGAGGGGATTTCATCTCATTAGTGTAAGTGCTCTAGTCTCGTTTGTACCTGCTCATTTCTTACGGTCTCATTTCTGATACAGTTTCTGAGTTTTCTAAATTTCTTCGCGTTTCTTCGTTTTATTTCTTTTTTTCGTAGATCGCTTCCGCTGATCGCTGTGGATCACGTCGGATAATACAATATGTGTCCTGCACCCAATATCACGAACGACGGGGAGGGAGGAGGCCATGTTGGCTGTTCTGGGAGCGAATCGGCCGCTAAGCAGATCGTTACAGCCGCACGGGGGCTAATAAGTTCCAGGCGGTGATATTATCGCATAGGCAGCACCAGCGATATTGGTTGGTAGTGTGTGCGAGCGGAGGGGGCTACTTATTACGGAACTCACGCCCCCTCACCCAGACTGATTCACCAGTAGTGTGCCGCTCTTTGACTGGCACTGATATCTGTGGCCTGTTCACGACCACTTGCGGTTTGGCGGGTACCAGCTGGCTCTAGCCCGCCCCTTTCCTCATGCGCCACCACAAGCAGGCGTCGCGTGGACACTGAATGCCGCACTGCGCTAGTTTACATATATTTTTTAGCCTGCGGTTCGGCGGTTGCCTTCGTGCCAACCGCCAGAACCGCAGCCGTGTGACGTCATACCTTTCGCCCATCCCCACTTTTAGTTACCCCTCCTGGCTTCCAAACACTGCTGACCGCCGAACCGCAGTCATCTGAAGGTCCGTGAACAGGCCTCTGATCGCGCCTGCTTGCTCTGAGTGCCTCCACCACATATCCCATTAAGGTGTCCCCAAAAAACAACTTTTTGTCCGTGCAAGCTGTCCACCCAAAACAGGGTGTTCCTTTACACAAAAATATGCTGACCAAGTCTTGTCCCCCTCCTTTTAGCTTTGGTCCTCCCGGGCCTTCAAAAGTCAGTGACCTACCTCTATGTAAAAGGTCACAAATCAAAGTCGTCGTGCAGACCTCGGCATGTACTCATATTAAAGCTCTTGCTGAGTAGATCACACTTTTATTCAGTCGAAATGCTCTAGATTTAATAGTTTTCGTTCTGAGAGTCGCAAAGCTTTACAAAAGCACGTTTTAGGGTACAATACACTAAAGCTTGGTTTCGGTAGAGGTTTATGACTCATAAAACGAAAACTATTAAAGGTAAAGCTTTTTGCTTTTCACTAGTGCATTCTACTTAACAAGAGCTTTCAAATGAGCACACGCCGAGGTCTGTGCGACGATTCTGATTTTTGATCTTTTACATAAACTTTTATATTTACATAGACATACACTGACTTTTAAAGGCCCGAGGGGACCAAACTTCAAAGGAGAGGACAAAACTTGGTCAGCATTTTCTTTGTGTAAAGGAGCACCCCGTTTTGGGTGGACAGCTTGCACCAGCACGGACAAAAAGTTTGTTTTTTTGGGACACCCTAATGTCCCATCGCATAGAGCAGTTAGCCGACAAACTGATACATATGCATTGGGTTGTCTTGAACCTTTAAAGGGACTGTCCACCTTCTCAAAAGTTCTCAAATGTACGCCGCATGTGGTGTTAAATATTAAGTAATTGCTGCCGAATACGATTATGACATTTGTTTCTCACAACATCTGCTCGAATTCCATAACAAGTTAAGTTTTTAATATTTAGGCTATGACGTCATATGAAGCGAATTTCGGGAATAGAAGACCTTCACGCTTCCATATGTACGGTAATGTAGACCAAATGTAAAAAAGTCGACTATCACAACATTTTAGTAAAGAGTGAAGACGTCATCGGCTCAGGTCCCCGTTCAAATACATTGGGGGCTGTGATGTTACAGATGTCAAAACCAAACTCAAATTTCTTTGTGATTTGACCTCCCGGTGGTTGTTTTTAACTTATATAAGCCGTTTTCACGATGGATTATTTTGGCCGAAAGCTTTTAAAAACATTTTGAAAATGTTTAAAATGTTATTAGTCGTAAGCCGCCGTTCACGATGCGACGTAAGATGCGAAAAAACTGTTTTAGCCTCACGCTAGGGCGCAGGGTTTAAAGCATTTTTGCAAATTAGTCCATCGTGAAAGCGGCTACTACTAAAACATTAAACTTTTAAAATGTTTTAAAAACAATTCGCGCTAAAATAAGAGATCGTGAAAACGGCTACTATACATAATTTCAATGCCTGGCACGGAAAATGGCTATCTCAACTCAAATATAATGTTAAGGTGGGACAGTCTCTTTAACCCTATCCCCTGCGGGCGGCCAGAATTACGTTAGCCTGCGTGGAAGAAGAATCTGCCCCCGCCCCTCCCCAGAGATCTCGAGAACCGCTCGGCTGATTTCGATGGGAAAAACACCATTCGATTTGTCATGACAAGATCGTTCTTTGCGGATCCCGTTTTTTATGGGGGGGGGGATATATTTTTTTAATGGACATTGCGGTCATGAAGTTTGACCGATTTGCATGCAACAAACGTCTTTCAGCTTGAAATTGACTGGTCTTAAATATATGAAAAGACATGTAGGTACTCAAATAATAACAAAATGTTTGGCGTATTTACGGTTGGTATGTAAAAACGGGGCGATTCTGATACCAAATTTGTGCTATTCGTGATTGTTTGGAACGATATGAATGCCACATGTGGGATTTTTTATGTACTTTGTTATGTGTAATATATTGCGCATAGGCAGATCCAGGTTAACAGCGTTGGGGGCACCATGTGTGTCACGCTGTATTAACTTGCTAATTTGACTGTGGAGCTAATTTGAGGGAGAGTACCGCCTACCAGTCATTGTTTCTGAGGGTGCCTGTGCCAAAAATATGTACAATTCCAGTATTTATGTTATGATGCACATTGCAGTGAAATCGTTTCTGACGCATGTATTGCACCGCGAACTACGAAGGAAGAATGCGCCACACTATCGCATTCGTAACATCCTCCAAAAAAACAGGAGCCTAGCACTGTTTCTGCTCGGCCGATTTGGTTAATATTTTGCCACCACACCCCTTGTAAAATAATTATGGCAAAAGTCATACAATTTCAGGACGGCCCAATGGTTTGGGAGCGGCAAGCGAAAAAACACCGGGGGAGAGGAAAATCTGCCTCCCTCAGTGAATAGGTTTAGTATCTACAATTGTTTTATTGTTGTTATGGGCGCCAAATAACAGTTGAGTTGTGGCGCTTTTAACCCGCGCCCCGCTGGGGGGGCATAATCTGCCCCCCACCCTCACTGATTTTCTCAATAACTCAAAAACCATGGCAGATGCCGACGTGAAACTTGCAGTACCTTATCCTTTCTCAATTTGACGTCTTCTCCAAAAATTTATTTGAAATTGATCAATAATTTTGGAAGAAAATGACCTTTTGATGACGTCATGTCATGCCATTTTTGGTGGAATAACGATGAATGTTTGACAAATCGTAGAAAATGGAGTTGTGAAGCAAATACAAAATAAAGGCATTATTGGTGTGAAATTGCATTGTCTTCAAAATGGCTATCTCGAATTCTTAAAAAAAGTTTTTGACCCCCAAAAATAAAATAAAAATAAAAATCAGAAAAATTATCACAAAACCAAAATTTCACAAATATTTCAAAAACCAGAATATAGCTAAGATAACTAAGTATCAAAAAAACCCAACCCAAATTTTAAAGCAATAGGTCTGAAATTTTGACTGACTTATTGACTCTCAAGTAAGTAACTCATGACGCCTTTTTTTATGTTTTTTTTTTTAATTGACCGATAGAGCACAAATAACTCACAGCTGTTTTTCTGAGACAAAACTTGGACTATAAAAATCTATTTTTTGTTACCAAATTTCCATTTCCACAATTACCTTCATATTGACCTTGACTTTGACCTTAAAAGGTGCAGGTTGGCCAAAAATGGCTGTTCATATCGAATTACACGTGGAAAACAACCCATAAACATTATGTGCCATGACTTTTGTAGACCTCCCTGCCCATCAGTACCTTTTGTGACCCCGATATTGACCTTGAAACTTTGCTCAAAATTTCACTTTTGCTTAATGCAGGAGTTTCATTATACCTATTGAGAGACTTTGTGCTCAATTAAAAAAAAAAACTAGTTACAATTAAGTCTTGGATATAAAATATGGCCAAAAACTAAAATTTCTCCATTTTGACCTTCTTTAACCTGACCTTGACCTGACATGTGACCTATTTCGAAAATTTCTCATACGCATTTGGAGTGACGTAATCAATGAGACACTTTCGATTGGCCTATTGTGCGTCTCGCTACGGTTATTGGTTCAGAAGATAACGAGGGGGGCAGAATCTGCCCCCCCCCGCGGGGCGCGTTCGGCTGGATACCCCAGCGGGGCGCGGGTTAAGCCCCAAATCATCATCATTATCGTCATTATCATCATCTACAAATGGGATGAGAGAACACCTCTAAATGGATGAAGACCGGGGAAGGCCTTGCAATTGCCATTCCATGAAAATGGGAAATGGTGCATTTGATTTGCTTCGTCTTATCTTCCACATGACGCTAGGATACGTCCTGATACATTACTACACTTTTTTGCACTCGCATTTGACCATTCAGCATAACTGTTTGAGCGGCAATTTCAACGATTTCCATTTAATAAAACAGATCGGCTGTTGCCGCCCGGATTAAACAGATGAGCAAAACTATTTGAACACTAGTCACTAGATTACTCATTATGTAAAACTGCTTGATAATTCAACATGATTTCGACTATGTTCGAAAAATATCGTCACTTCGCTATTATATAGCTTTTGTGCGTTGACGTAAATAGATGGGCAATCAAAATAACTGCTCGTCGGTCTGCATAACTTCATTTCACTGCGATTCATTTCATCCAATGCCGATCTGTTTTGGAGATTGTTGAAAGTTTTGCTCAATGACGAGTTGTAATGGAATGCCGACTACAAGTTTGGCGAATAGTGAATGTTTATGGTGAAATGGCAAGAAGTGGTGCCCTCTATGTGCAGTGTTAAAAAATAGTTTTGCCCATTATTCAAATGCGATGGCAAAAAGGCGTAGAGAAGACCGGGGCACGTTATGTCACCTTTTTGTTAATTGACCCTGGCGGGCACACTTTTAAAAGTTGGTGATTGATATTTTCCAATACTGTTACATACATCAATAGCTTTAAATCGTTTTTAGTTTAGTAGTTTAAGTGGTATCTCAATTTGTTTCGACACCAGTGTCGATAATGTGGCGATGACTCATCCGACAGAACCTGCCCCATATACGGCACGTTCTGTCACCTATGGGGCACATTCTTCACCTGATAACGACCAATTCCTGTTATCACCGAACGGTCATCTGGAGCGTCCCTGCCCAGGTTGAGAGAGGGTTTTCATTCATCGCCATTACCAAATAGTTTAAGAAAATGAACGTTCATATACGATCCCAACACTGCATTTTTGCGTTTTTTCTTGGTTATCCATGCACGAATTCAGGGCACATTTTAACATGTTTCCGGGGCGAGATTCCATTGCAATTCTCGAAATCCCCCCCAGTGGAGGCAAAGATCCACCGCAGTCAATGGTAAGAAAAACGCATTGAACTGTCTCAACGGGCCCAGTGATATAATATTTTGCAATGACCCCAACGCCCCTCCCGTTAAACGCGCTGAAGACCCAACGCCACCCCCTGCTCCTGGGTCAACAAGTCAACAACTTTTTCGCTAACGAAATGTAGCTAAACTTTTGCCCTCCAAACTCGAAGCCTAGATCCGTCAGTAGAAATCCCCCAGTAAAAATTCCTCAGAAAAGACCTTAAGGCACGAATAATGTGAACTGCATCGCACCACCCGATTCGTTTTACGCTTGAAGGGGCGTACCATATCTGTAAATATCAGGCAATCATTTGTATGGTCGCTTATAAGCGATACGACTAGGAATCATGAACAGATTCAGTGACAGCACCTGTCCCAGATTGGGTGACAGAACCTGCCCCACTTGACATAGGCCCCACTTTTTCGTTTTTTACTGAAAACTTGTGAGAATGGGGCAGAAAAACGCTCAGCACACTATTCTGGACTTTCGTGTCGCCCCATGACAGCATTCAAAGACACTATACATTTCTCTGAATGGTCACAAACCACAATTTAGTTCACTTCAAAAAGTTTGGATTTCTGTTGAAAAACAAGCATTTCAAATTAGGACCAATCCGGTCGCAGGCATGTTGTTATGATAGTACCGGGCCATTGCAAGCACAAAGGAACATATGTTGCGAAACAACTATACCTGCGGTGGATAGTTCACGAGGAAACCCCGCTGACAGAATGTGCCCCGTTCTCCCCTACTACTTTTTTATAGATTCCAAAAGCGTTCGTAAATCAGCTTCTCGGCGATCTGATGCCGAGTTGCCTTTTTCCTGTTCCATCTGGCCTCTCAATACCGCCTGGAATGTCCTAAGACGCAAAGCACATTTCTGTTATTACTGCAATCGGAATAGTAAACGCCAATGAGGCGATCGTTATACGGCTCCTGTGTTGACTCGCCTTTAGTTATATATCTGTACAGGAGATGGCGCTGCATGTTTCACCTGAACTGGTATACTGTACCGCTGAGCAGCGATTTGCCTGTATTGGTATACTGTGCCGGCGAGCTTGTCAGCTCAAGACGCGGGTTGGGTGAAAGTGAAGTCGGCATAGGCTGTGTTCTGACCCGTCAATTCCCGCGGGGATTCCGGGGAATCGGTAGAAAAGTGCTTTCTACCGATTCCGGTTGCAAGTAGTTCACAGGAATACCTATATAAGAGCACATGGCCGAACTGCAGTAGAGTAAAATGACCGCCGGGGATTCCAGGGATTCCTGCCGGGAACGTGTCGGTCAGAACACAGCCATAAATCTCAAAGCGACGTCGATGGTGATACAATAATGAAAACAAATATACAAATATATATATATAAATTGTATCATACTCATATATATATATTATATTTATATAATTATAATATATACTATATATAATTTGCTTTTTCTCCGTTTGTTCTAGCTAGAAACAAACGAGAAAAGCAATCGTCAGCCATTGACATTTGCAATCGACAGTAAATCCTTGAATTTGACCTAAGGTCAACAGTTTAGGCTCCTTAGGTTATTTTTTGCAAAAATGTGTTTCGCAAATAAGTTTTACATAATAAAGATAACGCAATACTGTTAAGATCAACGCGTTTGTCTCGTCAAGGCGTTTTTAAATATATTTATGTTAACCATGTTAGGTCATTAAAAAATACCTCAGGTCAAGGTCAAGTGGTGACCCAAGTAGCTCATGCTGCATATTAGGAGACGTGTCTCAACGAGACAAACACATTGGGAAAGGTTCACTTCTCTATCTTTATTATGTCGTGAGTTATTTTTTAAAATGTGTTAGTGACCTCGAATGACCTCTCATGACCCTGCATGGGTCACTGAACAAATCCTGCGCTTGTATCGTCAATAATATCCTATCATAACATTATCCAGAAATAATTGGACTGATATCCTTGAAATAGGAAGTATTTTAATATTTATCCATTGACTTATTGGTCACGAAATTGACCCGACCTCAGGTCTCGATATCAAAATTCCGAGATAAACGTTTTTTTAGATACTGATGCCTTCATGTAATCCTTAAGGTTTGATATCGATCGCTCAGAAACTGTGGTCATGGCACGACCGCAAACTTTTTTTTGTAGATGGCTCACTGACCTGACCTGATCCGACACGAAACTTACATTTTAACACAATGTGTGGAAAGGGTTATTGATAAGTTGACCAAATTTTGCGGCGCTACGTGCCGCCGTTTTTCGTAATCTCGATTAAACCACAGAGGGGGATGTTCATGTTTAACCCTCTCTCCAGCTTGGCGCGGGTTTATAATTCACCCGATTCACGCATTAGTCGAATAAACAGCACTTGTGAACGCAATCTATCTAATCACGAAAGATATGCAAGACCAGGGTGCCTCCTGCTAGCGCCCCTGCCCTTACGTCCACAGCTGGCTGCCATCACGGAAGGGATGCCGCCCCCGCCCCGCCACCGCCCCCCGCCCCCGGTCCCGTAACACCGGACGAACCACAGGCGGTGATGGGAGCGGAGGTGGACGGCTGGTCGATCAGCCCGACAGTGCTGGTCGGACACTCACTGGCCGATGGGAGGGCGGGGCCGGGGCGGGACGGGGTTGGTAGGAGGGGCGGAGCTGGGGCGAGGTGGGATGGGCGTCAGCTCACCGCTCATCGGCCCCCGGGAAGGGCCGGGGAGGGCCGGGGAGGGCCGGAGGAGGGCCTGAGAAGGGCCTGTGAATGGTCTGGGAAGGGCCTGGGAGAGCCTGGGAGAGGAAAGGGGAGGGCCTGGGAGAGGAGAGGGGATGAGCGGTAATGAGAAGGAAACTGGCGTGAGTGGGGTCTGTTGAAGGCGGGAGCGAGACAGGGGGTAGTGGGTGGTCTGTGGGCGGAGCGGGAACGGGCGGTGAGTGGGCGTCGGAATTGTTGGGAGCGCCCGGCAAGCGAAGAAGCCGAACAGGCGGTGTGTGGGCGGTCTGGTGGGCGAAGGCGGAACGGGCGGAGTGGGGGTCTGGGCGGAGCGGGACAGGCGAGTAGTGCCCGGGGTCTGCTGTGGGCGGACGTCGGGAAACCGGGCGGTGAGTGGGGGTTTCTTGTTGGGCGGAGTCGGAGAACGGGCGGTGAGTGGGGTTTAGGGTGAGCGGGGACAGGCGGTGAGTGGGGGTCCTTGTGGGCGGGAGCGGGGACAGAAGGCGAATGAAGTGGGGTGTTTTAGGGCTGAAGCGCGTTTACAGGCGGGGTGGGGGTTCCTGTGGGCGGAGCGGGACACGGCGGTGAGTGGGGGTTGGGGCGGGGGGACTAGCGGTGAGTGGGGTTTTAGGGCTGACTGCGGGTGAACAGGCCGGTGATGGGGGTTTAAGCGCGGAGACGGCGCCAACTTTTGTCGCACGCGAGTACCAGGGTTTAGGGGCTGAGCGGGAACGGGCGGTGAGTGGGGGTCTGTGGGCGGAGCGGGCTGGGTGTGCAGCTGACGGATGAAACACGCCGCCGCCGCACTGTTACCCGGTCGAGCGGTGAGCGCGCGGCAGCTGTGAAGATTTAATTAGAAACCGCCGCTCGTGTTCCTTCCTATAATGGTTTGTGTGTTGCACGTCAGCGAAAAGTGGCGTCAAAATCTGGTGCGACTGGAAACAAGGAAAGTGTCGGTGTCCTCTGTGTAACAAATATTTAAAATATTTCAGCAGTGTAATGCCGGAACTGTATGTTTATTTCACCACGATAAAGGGGGTTTAACACCTAGGTACTCTCTTCCGATGGTTGACAGAAATGCTCACTGAATACCGACTCATTGGGACTGCAGGAATTCCCACTCGAAGGGGATCAGCCGCATGCTCTAGACTCGATAATTCAAGTCCGACTCAGTTATGTTTTTCATTTCTTTGTATCTGTATGAAGTTTCTAAATGAAGTTGATTTGTGAATAAGTTTCATCCATGCCAATTCCATGACAGTAGCTAGTACTGCATTGCGCTGACTTTTTTGTTTGCAATGTGTCTGCTAAATTAAGTACGGACGATGTCCAAACTTAATTATAAAGCAATACATATAGTTTTGACTGGCTTATGGCTCCCTAAGTATGGCAGGTACGTGGATGTGGCACTTCTTGTTCAAGCAAAACGTACGCGAGGGGTCTTTAACCAGTAACCACACACCAAATTTGCACACAATCTGCCCAGCTGTTGCAGAGTTTTTGCGATAAAACACTTCAACACCCCTCACGCGCCACGTGCAGTGGTAGTCACCCACGTGAGTCGGCACTGGTCTCAAACAGGGTAGGTTGGATCAGGGCGGGTTGGTTGGGGCTGCTCAGCATAGAAACATGCTTGTCAATCGGACGTACGGTTGCAGATATATGAGCTTTTCATAAGCGTCGCCTCGGGCCGGATAGGGTCGAGTCGGGCCGCTCATATTCATATTTCCCCCTTATACCACTGAAAGACAAGCGAGTGCTTATAGAGAGTGTGTAATCACATCTTTGATTTGGGGTTATTGACACTGGTTTTTAGAACATATTTTTCTGAATCAAACCATGCCTTGCAGTTGTCCATTCACCCTAGTTGCTGAGATCTTCCAAAGACTCCAGGTCACTGGATGTAAAACATTGGGTAGACTCCAGAGGGCTTACCACTACTAGAAACATTGCTAATTAATAAATATGGATCTAAATTTGCTAGCGTATCGTTAGCGCCGGCCAATAGCAATTCCACATCACAGCTCGTGCGCGCTGATAACAGCAGCCGAACAGTTCCGTATGTCCCCAACTTGCAACGCTTGATGGCCATATTTATACGAATATAGCAATTTAGAGTTACGAAACCTGCACATCATAAAATTCACAGTGACTTTATTTAATTACTACACCCGTTACTGGGAACCGCCCGTGGGTGATTATGAGCTAAATAAACAGACAAGAATATGCTGTGCAAAACTTGTCTCTATTCTCTACTATTCTCTGTCTCTCTTTCTCTATTCTCTGCTATTCTCTGTCTCTCTATTCTCTCTATCTATTCTCTATGGCGAGGACATGATGCGACTGTAGTTTTATTGTCTTAGGTGCGCCATTTTACACAACATTCCTCTGATTCAAGAAGCAATCGTTAAATCGACATTGAAAAGTGAAAATTCAACTAAAGGGGCTCCAATTGTGAACTTTATCGTATCCAACAATCAAACCAATAGCTTCTTACCGTAATACAAAACATCGCCATTCAAAAAAAAGAAGACGAACTCGCTTTAAGAGCTTTTTACCAGATATCTTCTGCAGCCATTTGCAATGGGAAATCGGTTAAGCCAGTTTGATAGAAAGCGTGCAGCGAGGTCTTATGTTCATGCGAATTTATTCTCCAAGCGCTATCCATGTTGTTGGGGCGGGACCTTTCACAGACGCTGTCAGTGTGGTTACCCTCAGCTTGAAGCGAGTTTTATCCAATCGAGTGATGAACTGAAACCTGTCATGCATTGGACGTGTTAGTGATGATTGAATTAAGGAAATATTGAAATAATAACTGCAGATAATTTAAAGCTGGATCGGATATAGAAACTGCTGGAACGGACAACATCGTTTGAATTGAACATATGGCGTCGCATGTATCATACTTTCATGACTGAAAAGGACCTATCCCATGACATATTTATAGCAGTCTAAGAGCTGATAAGACATGTCCTTCTCATGTGGTATACTTGATTCGATATGAAGTAGTTGTTGAGGATGATATATTTATGCCTAACGAAACTTATATATCTTACAGTCCCAGTACAATCACGCGGACAGGGAGTTAAGTATTGTTTGCTTACTTTGCAGTTGATGGACTGTTAATGCTTTTTGCCGAAATACGGAGGTTTTGATCATTTTCGTCGAATTTACCGGTGAGGTGACTGCTCTGGAATTGGTTGTGTGGGACCCTCCGTTGACCTTTTTTGCAGCGATAGCCGTTCGTTGGCCGCTGAGCTGTTGAAGTTCCATTTCTGCCACCGACATAACGCTGCGCCGTCATATCACCCCCCGCAGCATGGAAGGTGTTACGCACTAACTTGCTTGCAAAAGTGTAACATCTCCATACTATGGTACAGATCTATCGGCCTACCGCGTTGCACGGTGGCATTTCTTCGTCACGTGATTATGCATAACCGTGGTGTGTTAAACAGACACGTCGGGATAATTGTAGGGCATATTTGACTTTGGTATAGTGGGGGGGGGGGGGCGTCTCTATTTTCATCAAGTCGTATACTCTTCCAAGTGGTAGTGATGGTCCTGTAGTAACTCTTCGCACGGCCCTCGTGCCAACGCCGAGTGGCTGCCAGGTCGCAGAGAACGGAGAGGGAGAGAGAGCGAGAGCGGCCTGTTTGGGCCGTTTGGGCAGCGGTGCCGCCGCCAGGCGCTGTTTGTGACAGCCGGCTTATCGACGCTTGACTGGAGTGTAAACCGGCGGGATTCGGCCGGAACGGGGGCGGTTCCGCCGCCGCCGAGCGCCAGTTCCGCCCCGACGGCCGTCAGTTCTGCCCCAACTGCCGCCTGTTCTGCCCCAACGTCAGTTCTGCCCCAACCGCTGTGGGACGGTGATACTTGAGTTTTCGTAATGCAACTCACGGGGGGCGCCATGTGACCTTCGCTGTCGGTCCGCCCTAAAACCCCAACCATCATATCATCAATTTATGCCAGCATTTGGTTGTTGATTTGATAAGTCTTCTGCAAAGTTGTGGGAAACTCGTCAGCTCCGTTTTACGAATTTAGGGTCGCGCTCGCGCTTCCCTAGGATTGCATCGTCGTTCTTGGCTGCAGTTGGATTGATTTTGGAACTGGGATGTCTCCATCACTTTAATGGGTCACTGATTGGTCCCGTGCGACTTCTTCCAGCGGTAGCGTGCGTGACCGAACTGCTGTCTACTGCCCGAGGTCACCGGGTGCTCGGATGCCGCCCGCCGGGAACGGCTCGGCAACCATCGCTTTGTATTTCCTCCACGCCTGTGCCGGTGCTTCGAATGTCCCGTAAATATTCCCTGAAGCGGGCCCCGGAGAGATTGTGTGTCACGTGTGGAGGATCCACTAATCTTCACCTGCGGCTGACGCGTGTCGCCCGCAGGGAGTCTGTGATGGCACAACTTGCGACCCGGCCCACTGCGCGATGCGATTACAGTGGGATCATAATCAGAGCATGGTTTCCAACTTCTTGCTTGAAAAGACACTTGTGGAAATGCTCTCACGTGTTTTTGACATCACGGTCTGAAACAGATAACTGCATACGGGTATTTGAAACTGATTTTTGTCATTGCCGCTTCCTGCTACAGGGTTTGGCCTTGTCGGAAACCTGGCGATTAGGTCGTCTCTTCACATTCATGTGGTCGATATTTTCCCGGAAATGTGCAACTCTGGAGGATGTTCGCCTTTCAGAAGAAGAAAAAAACATTCCGAGTAATAATGTTCGAAACGACCGGAATTTTCCGCGTGCTGGCTCTGAAACTGACTGCATAGTCGATCATACTCTATATTATTTGCATTTAATCAAACTGAATGAGGCAGCTGCCCATAAGTTTTTGCTTGTATTTACTTCTATTGAGGCAACAACAACAAAAACAACAAAAACACATTTATTAGCATTAAATTGGGCATAACAGTGTTCGTAGGGGGTAGTGCAAAGGCTCG
>VOPJ01000328.1:0-19539 GCA_014673585.1 Semibalanus balanoides
TTTGATGTTCTGACTATACATGTATTGTTATGCCTCCATCGTAGAATTATGATGCGGCTGTGCTCTGTTTGCCGCTTACCTAACTGTTAAGTTGTGCCATGAATCCCATGAATATAGTTTTATTATAATTGAAGTTAGTGTGGTTAAGCGCGAGTGTTGTGTTCGTTCTGCAATCTGTCTCACGTTTTGAACGTGTGGCGTTACACTAACCTGACTGCATGTTGAGTCTGATTATCCGGCTGTGTGTATCCCGTGGTCAGACTGTTGCGTTGGCTGAACAGGGCTGATGGCTGCAGTCTGTGTGTATGTGTGTGTGTCCAGCTGACACGCTGGCTGCAGTTGCAGTATGTGTCCAGCTGACTCGCTGGCTGCTGTGTGTGTCCAGCTGACACTCCGGCCGCTCGGTGGCCGTTGTGGTCCTCGTGTTTCCGGGCCGGTCAGGATGGCAGCTCGGTGGTTGTGGTCCTCGTGTTTCCGGGCCGGTCAGGATGGCAGCTCGGTGCTGTGGTCCTCGATGTTTCCGGGCCGGTCAGGATGGCAGGCTCGGTGGCTGTGGTCCTCGTGTTTCCGGGCGGTCAGGTGCAGCCGTGTTGTGGTCCTCGTATGTTTCCGCGCCGGTGTCAGGGATTGGCAGCTCGGTGGCTGTGCGTCGTGTTTCCGGGCCGGTCAGCGATGCAGCTCGGTGGCTGTGGTCCTCGTGTTTCCGGCCGTCAGGCATGGCAGCTTCGGTGGGTTTCTCGTGTCCTCGTGTTTCCGGGCCGGTCAGGATGGCAGCCGTGGTTGTGGTACCTTGTGTTCCGGGCCGGTTCAGGATGGCAGCTCGGTGGTTGTGGTTCCTCGTGTTTCCGGGCCGTCAGGGATGTTTCAGCTCGGTGGCTGTGGTCCTCGTGATCCGGCCGGTCAGGATGGCAGCTCGGTGGCCTGTGGTCCATCGTGTTTCCGGCGGTCAGGATGGCAGCTCGGTGGTTGTGGTCCTCGTGTTTCCGGGCCGGTCAGGATGGCAGCTCGGTGGTTGTTTTCGTGTTTCCGGGCCGGTCAGGATGGCAGCTCGTCCTGTTCTACTGAACCCGGGTGGCCCACCGGAAACCAGCTTTTGATTTTATCTATTTCTGGTGTATGCAGTTGCCAGAATGCTGATTCACATGTGTGGCTTTTGCGTCAGATTTCATGCTGCGCAAAGCCATTTTGCGGCCATTTGACAAATTTGTGTCGGCTGAATAGCCAGCCGCGGTACAGTGATCATAGCTTGCTGGGATGACTGACAGTGTATGTTTTACAAACGTGTCTGTTAAATTATTTTCCATTGTTGCTCATTGATCAAGATAATATTTATTTTCGCAATTGTATTTTTCATTGCGAACGCATTTATTCGGCAGTATTTTGTAAATGGCTTACACAGTTAAAACGTAGTATACACATGCCGTGTGCTGGCACTTGACAGATCACTTTTCATCATCCTGGCGCCGTTCATCGAGCCGCTGTCACTCCCACGCTTCGCAGGACTCGTGACCTGTGGCCACGTCCGGGGGTGTGGTGGCTAGGGACTTGGGAGTCCCCCCGCCCATCCCCCCGCTCCCAGAGTGGGCCGCCTTTATAGCATGGGCCGTCTCCGCAGTTAAAACCCGCCGGTGAAGACATTGCTAGTTAGCCTAGACGGTCGCCCGGTCTCCGTTTCATTTTGTTTTGCTTGATCCCTCCTTCATCCCATGACTGTGCAATGATCCAGACGGGCCGAAGCGCATTATATGTCCAACATAAAAATGACAGCCACTAATTGACCAGACTTGTGAATGATTCTGATTGAGCATTTTTTATTGAATCATTATTATTTCACGTGAATCATGCATGAGTCGATTCACCTCATTAATAATTCAATGAATCATTTATTGAATCATTCATACAAAGAAAATAGGGTGATTGAATCATTCATAGCACAATGAATCATTATTTTCGGGGGACAGCAGCAACTATAGAAAACGATAGCCCACCCTCATAATGGGGAATGGAACTGAGTCAACACATGTCAAGATCGCTTTCTGCACCTTTATTTGGTCTGTAAACACCCTCATTTGGAATAAATGCACTGTTATTTGCACTTGCGCATTGCTTATTATTGTGATTGAATCATTCATGAATTATTCATTGAACGAATCATTCATGATTGATTCACGTAAGCCTGTGAATCATTGTGAATCATTCACCAGTGGTAATGTGGAGTGATTGAATCATTCATGTTTGCTGGTGAATCATGATTGAATCATTCATTAAAATTTGAATCATTCATTAAAATTTGAATCATTCCAAAAGTCTGCACTTGACTTACCGTGTTGTCGATACAACACGGTGCCGTTTGGTGGCCTGGCACGGCGCTCGTCAGTGTATCAGTGTACAGTAGCAGTGGCTGCCGGCTGATGTCGGTACCCTGGCCGGACGGACGGACGGACGGACGCTGTTTGCCGGCCCTGTTTGTATCGAGTGCTGCTGCCGCTGATGGCTGCGTGATACCGCTCCGCTCCGCCCCGCCCACGGGCTGTCCGGAACTGGCGGCCATGGCGGACGGCAGTTTGACTCTGCAGCCGTCAGTGGCGGTCTGTCAGTCCCGCCGCCCGCCGCCCGCCGCCCGCCGTCTGCCGTCTGCTGCTTTCAGTCAAGTGGCCGGAGTGACTACGTGTCGTCCGCCTGTCCGCCGCCCGTCACTGACTGCCCGTACCGTTTCGACCCGACAGAAAACGCGGAGCTGCTGCGCCAGGAGCTCAATAGCCGCTTCCTGGCCTCGAACGAGCGCGGTGGCATGATTGTCGGCCCGTCCGAGCTACACCAGCAGCAGCAGCAGCAGCAGCAGCAGCAGCAGCAGCCCGGCAGCAGCAGTAGCAGCAGCAGCGCGTCAGAGATGCGTGCCACGGCGCCTGTGCCGCCCCTGGTGAGTACCTAGTGACTGCCGTACTGAGTGCCGTGTTAGAGTGGTGGCTAGGGAGGCGAACAGTGTGTCTGGCGATTGGGTTTGGCCCATGTCGATTGAAATTACATACAGAGCTTCGCTCACTTCAATATCAGACAGGAGTAATGCATGACGTTTCATACAGAGCTACGTTCACTTCTGAATCGATGTGAAAACAATATCCAGCAGGCCTTTATTTGGTTCATTGTCTCAACCGCGGAGCTGTTCGGTGTTCATGGACTGGTCTTACAACACTTAGCAGCGTGCTTCTGTTTGGCCTGGTGTCGATGTATACTGTACACTATACAGCACTGTCAACAGTGGCCGCTTCCGTTGATTGTTGCGCGGATGGGGTCTGACGGCCGGCGGTTCGCCTCAGGTGAAGGCCACGCCGAAGCTGGGTGGCGCGCACTCTCCACTGTTCCGGAACGGCCTGCCGCCTGGTCTGACTCCGCTGACTCCCCGCTCGGCGGCGCCCGGCCTGACTCCGGGCCTCACTTCGGGCCTAACACCAGGCCTTGCACGTGGTCTAACGCATGGTCTGACGTCAGTGTCGCCGTCCGTCGGCGCCGCCTCGCTTCTGCCGCCGGTCGGACTCCAGCCCAACGGTCCAAAGGTAAGCCACCGCTGCTCCTCACAGCTTCCCACCCTCGGACGCCGGGACACTGATACGGACGTCGGGACACACGGGACACGGACGTCGGGACACCGCCGTCTCGCAGCTGCATCGGGTCCGGGTGTATATTCCCGAGTGCAGAGACGCGTGTCCTCCAATCAGGGACTCCTCAGCAGCACGTGCTCTGGCGTCCCAGGTTCCTCTCGACATACCTGACAGCGCGCCGCCGGGCACGCGAGGTCGCCACACTGCTGGCAGTCCCGGGTCAGATGACAGCCGATTCTATGTAGTTGTAGGTAGCTCTGCGAGCGGCTCCAGTGGCCCGCTCGCAGCTGTTGGTGCACGTAGACGGCGTCATCGCGAGCGTCGGAGAGGACCGGCTTCGGGAACCGGCCTTCCATAATCCGGCCTTCCACAGTCTGCTTGAAGAGGCCGTCGGGCAGTGGCTTCACCAGGCCAGAGAGGGTGACTGCCTTGGTGAGGCTTCAGACGTCCACCGAAACGTCTTCCTGTGGTACACTGGAGGCCCCTGGACAGCTCGTCCGCCTTCTCATTTCCGGGTAATCCACAGTGTGCCGGGGTCCGGAACCCACTGCAGGAATACCCGTCTGCCTCCTGCCGCGGTCGCCATGAGATTGAGCAGGCGCCACATTGCTGCTCCCAGTGCTGCCAGCCGTCTACGCTCCGGCTCCACTCGCGGGTGTGGCGAGCGCGGCCTGAGAGTCGGTGCAAATGACCAGCGGGCTCTCGCCCAGGTCGTCCCCCAGCTGTTGCACTGCAGCTCGGCGCGGGTGCTGCTGCATACGTTGCCGGCCGGTACTTTGATCTCTCGCTCTCCTCCAGACGACCGGAGATCAGGTGCCGCATCCTCCGGCAGCGACTCCGCCCTCCGCCGATCCGTCGCTCCAGATTCACACGGCAGGGTCCGGCAGGGTCCGGCAGGGTCCGGCAGGGTCCGGCAGGGTCCGGCAGGGTCCGGCAGGGTCCGGCGGGGTCCGGCGGGGTCCGGCGGGGTCCGGCAGGGTGCCCCTCGGTGGCCGCCCGGTTAGTGTCGCTGGGGGCCACCCTCTGGATGTCGCGGCTGTCACATCACCGTGCTCGGCCAGCAGCTGTGCAGCAGGCACTTCACGCGGCACTCGAGCCGTCAGATTCATACTGTACGTGTGTGGCGGGTGTCAGGCGGGCCTTTCCCAGACCACAGATGTGCTGTTAAACACCTTCCGAGTATTTCTACAATCTGACATGGGCTATACATAATCATATTATGGTATGGGCTCGTATTTCAGACTGTTGGTAATGTTTTCGTCAGCCTCATAAGAGGTCGGGACCAGTCCCTTCTATTAGCCTATTTGGTCGCGTACCGCCCGTCCCGAGGAGCCCTGTGGCGGTCGGGGGCCGTGCCGCCCACCTGTGGGCGCCGCGCCCCACGGCCTGTAACTCCCGCCCCTCCGCTCCGTGGTCTGTTTTGAACCTGTCATACGTGTCGGGCCGGCGCGGTCAGTCAGTCAGTAATTCAGCGGCGACAGCGGACACCCGGTGACCGGCGCCGCTGACATTTGGTCGACCTGTGGCGACACCTGTCAGCCACCGGCGGCCACGCGGCCACCGGGCCACCACCAGCGCCGGCCGCCGCTCAGTCCGCTGACCTACAGACCAAGTCTTTGTCCTCCAGGCCAAGCCTCTGTGCTTCAGGCCAGGCTGTCTTCTAGGCCAGGCTGTCCTCCAGGCCAGGTCTCTGTCCTCCAGGCCGTGCCTCTGTCCTCCAGGCCAGGCCTCTGTCCTCCAGGCCAGACCAGGCTGTCCTCCAGGCCAGGCCTCTGTCCTCCAGGCCAGGCCTCTGTCCTCCAGGCCAGGCTGACCTCCAGACCAGGCTGTCCTCCAGGCCAGACTGTCTTCTAGGCCAGGCTGTCCTCCCAGACCAAGTCTCTGTCCTCCAGACCAGGCTGTCCTCCAGACCAGGCTGTCCTCCAGGCCAGGCTGTCCTCCAGGCCAGGCTGTCCTCCAGGCCAGGTCTCTGTCCTCCAGGCCAGGCCTCTGTCCTCCAGGCCAGGCCTCTGTCATCCAGGCCAGACCAGGCTGTCCTCTGGTACTGGTAGCGCGGCTGGTCCGTGTCCGCCGCACTGCGCCACACTGCGCCACACTGCGCCACACTGCGCCGCTCCGTCCTATGATGACGTCACGCGCTGCCCCGGTCACCGCGGCTGACCTGTCTGTTCGTCAGCGGCGGCGGCTCCGGTCCGACCGGCGGCTGACGACACCCACAACCCCGCAGTGTCACAGGCCGCGACATTTGAAGAGCCGGATATGTCACGTGTCACGTGCCGCCGTCGGCGAATGTCACAGACGTGTCACGGCAGTTTGGCTGACGCGCCACTGAATCGGTGTGCCGGCCGGTCTTCAATGATGCGCAGTTTGACACGACAAGGGGAGCGGAGTCGGTTCTAGTCCGGTCTCGACTACCACTCGTGTCTAATGCCGCTAATGGAGCTGTGTTTGAACTGCTGCCGATAGTTCGACCAGTGGACTCAAGTCAGGGCGGTGTCATTGAAGTGTGTTGACCTCCCGCCGTACCCCTGTCACGGTCTACACCGTCCGTGGCGGCCACCGGGCAGGGGCAGGGGCCGGGGCAGGGGCAGGGGCAGGGGCAGGGGCAGGGGCAGGGGCAGGGGCAGGGGCAGGGGCAGGGGCAGGGCAATGGCTAGGGCAATGGCAGGGGCATGGAGGGGCAAATGACAAGGCATAATGGCTAGGGCAATGGCAGGGCAATGGCAGGGCAATGGCAGGGCAATGGCAGGGCAATGGCAGGGCAATGGCAGGGCAGGGCAGGGTACGACAAGTGTATAGGGCAACCTTCCTAAATGCGCAGAAGTTTTTTCATGTATTTTTTTCCATGCGTACTGAGCAATCGAGTTGTTGATTATGCTATCAGTGCAGCAATTGTTTGGCTTGTCACTCGCCATCAAACAAACTGACTACAACCAAATGCTTTGATTTTGCATAATGACACTAAATTACAACCGCCCTCGCCCTGTGGAGCCCTGCTCTGACCGGCCGGTCTCAATATGACATCCTTTCCGGCTGTTACAGAAACCTGGCCGATGGAACGCCATGCACGTGCGCATCGCCTGGGAGATATACAAGAACAAGCGGAAGGTGTCGTCGTCCAGTGGCGGTGGCGGCGGTCTGGAGGCCGGCAGAGGTGCGTCGGCCGGGCCGCCGCTCCTGATGGCCTCCGCCTCCCAGCCTCATCCTCAGCCGACCGCGTCACGCCAACTGCTCGGTAAGTAGCTGTCGGCCCTGCTGCTGCTGCTGCTGGCTGAACAGTGTTGAACTATGAAGTGTTCGTATGCTCCTTCGAAGTTGTATATTGGTTGTTTCCCTCTGCTGGCTCGAGTAAGCGATGTTTAGAATAAACTGTAACGAATGCGTTGATTTATGTTCAACTTTGTCACGCTCTGGCGTGATTTTCAGTGATAATTTCCTATGCATGATTGAACCCTGTGAGGATTGCAAGGGTGCACCATGTTTTGTGGATCATAATAATTGTGTGTATTTACTCGATTGTCACGCTCACGGATATTGTCCAGCTTTCGCATTCGCTGGTCTCTGTCCTGTATTCTGCTGGTCCATATGTGGCCGCTGACACTGACTGTGTACAAGCTCAGTGTCTGTATAGTGCCGCTGCCTGACTGTGTACAGCTCAATTGTCTGTACTGTGGCCGCTGCACCTGACTGTGTACAAGCTCAGTGTCTGTATAGTTGGCGCTGACGCTGACTGTGTGCTCAGTGTCTGTATAGTGGCCGCTGACCTGACTGTGGTAAGCTCAGTGTCTGTATAGTGGCCGCTGACCTGACTGTGTAACAGCTCAAGTGGTCTGTAATAGTGGCCGCTTGACCTGAATTGTGTACAGCTCAGTGTCTGTTATACGTGCGCTGACCTGACTGTGTACAGCTCAGTGTCTGTATAGTGGCCGCTGACCTGAACTGTGTACAGCTCAGTGTCCTGTATAGTGGCCTGCTAGACCTGACTGTGTACAGCTCAGTGTCTGTATAGTGGCCGCTGACCTGACTGTGTACAGCTCAGTGTCTGTATGATCAGTATCAGTGGTTCATTATCAGCAGCGGTTGACACTGACTCCTGCTCCGTGTCTGTCTGCAGCGCGGCCGAGCCTGCAGCAGCAGCAGCAAGCAGAGAGCAGCGCCGGCCGGCCTCCAACGGCAGCCCCCTGTACCGCTGCAAGTCCACACTGCCAGGAGCTGTTCGCCTACTGTGGTCTGCCCGGACCGTCACCGCTCAGGAGCGCCGAACCCGCCTTCAGCGCGCTCGACCCCTGGGGCAGGTACGCAACTCGTCAGACATCTTGAGTTTCTAGAACTAGGCGGCATTCGGTGCGTCCTGCGCGTTTGCCTATGATCGGCTGCGCAGTCCTAGATATAATGACATCGCAGTTGAATTGACAGCCCGTAACAGTTTGATGTATGCCGCCCGCGGACTAAATGCCGCCCGATGACTGGGCCATTTTCACGTGATCGTCAACGTCGTTGAGCTGTCAGTCGTTTGCTATTCCTGCACGACCGTCATGTCCAACTCGCCCGGCGAGCCGCCGAACGAGTTGTGACATTCTAGGATAACATTGTTTTTATTCGGTGCCTTGACTAGCCTTCGCACTACACTATAGTAGCAGATGATGCATGGATATTTAATGAAACTAATGTGTTCATTTTACACTGCGGTAAAAACGGATCTCGTTTGGTGTGTCACTGGCTCGTAGACCGTGCGGAAATGGTTTCAGCGTTTCATCATAGTATGCCGTCAAATATTCACTGCACGTTTTATGCCCCGGAGGCAGGAATGTTAAATTATATCGCTTTATGTCGTGAATGCTGCATTCCGCTCATGATTGTCAGCGACATCATCTGACCCGTTTGCCACTGCACAATGGCCACCGGATGAGTGCCATATAGCCCAGTAGGTGCGTCGTCCTTTAACCCCAATCATCATCACAATGGCCTGTCGCCTGCGATGTACAGGACGGTCGGCTGCACAGACTGTACAGTAACGCGCTGCAGTGCCGATTGTCTGGCCAATTAGACACGTCCCGGTGTAACGGAAATGACCGTGTTTGCTGAGCGCGATCCTCCGCAGTGTAGGTGTTATACTGGCTGGTCGCCGTGGGTGACAGTTGCTCTCAGCCGGGCCATCGCTGTCCGCCGGCTCGGTCCGGTGCGAGTCACCACTAACTGCGCGTGTCACAGCGTGCCGCTCGGCGGCAGGCCAGCCGTCATCGGGCAGTCCCCATGACTGTGTCCGGCGGCAGGCCAGCCGTCATCGGGCAGTCCCCATGACTGTGTCAGGCAAATCATGTGGCAAATCTGCTAGTTAAATCTATTCACTTTAAATATCCACGAGTTCGGCGTGGTTGAGCCTTTGTGATTCTGATTTTCTTTACTTCACTCTTAACCCGCGCCCTATGTCAGGCCCACCGTAGGGCGGGGGCTTGACAGCCCCCCCCCGTCCTACGGGGACCTGACCGGCTCCCCTGAGGTTTTTCTTGAATAATTTGGTACAGAAGTGGCGCATCTTGCTGAAATTTTCAGTAGCTGAGTTTACAACAATTATACGTATGCTGTCATCAATTTTATTTAAATTGGTCAAGTAGTTTGGCTGATACTGACGTTTTAGTGACGTCATGTCCGTGGAAAAGCGATAAATATTAGACAAATCGTAGAAAATAGAGTTTTGCAGAAAATTGAAAACTGAAAACGGCAAAGATTTATAATGACATTCTCTAAAAAATGGCATTCTCTTTAATTGCTTAATGTGCCTGACGTGTTCTGATTTGACTGGTATAGGGTGGTTTTAATTGTCAAAATACTTGCAAAGAACATCAATTTGACTGCAAATTTTGCAAAGATACGACATAAGATACTCGCATCCCATAATACATTATAATTTGATTAATTCCTATACATAGATTGATTCTATGAATTATATGCTTTGTTTCTGTAAATCAATAATGCCGCAATCCGAAATTTCGTAAACGCATCGCTTGGTGAGATTCAATGCCGCCAAATGTCGTGGTTCTGAGTCAAAGTGCCAAGGCATTTTGTGAAAGCAGGCTAACGATTTGTTCGTTGCTATATACTGTCAATACTTAAATGTTATACGACTATTTGTTCTTATTTCATTGGTGTCAATATTTCAAGTCGATTGAGAAACCTTTTCATGTCAAAATTTAGTGTTGCTTTAGTTATGAAGCACGTTGCAGAATGTCCTCCCGGCATATTTGTGTATTTTCCAGTTATTGTTGAATCTTGTTTGTATCATTGGCTGTAACCCCAGTAAACTATGTCGCTATTGTATGTGGTGCAGTACCGAGCTGTGCTACCGTCCCGCAGCTGACCGCCGGTCTCTGTTTGTCCCCTCAGGTTCACCCGGCCCCCGACTCCGGCCGTCTCCTCTGCGTCTCTGAAGCTGGAGCAGCTGGCGCCCGCGGTGTTCGCCGGCGGCTACAGTCCATCTGCCGAGCGGGACCGGGAGCGGCGCGCCAGATCGACGCGCCACCGCCACGCCGCCGCGCCGCCACCACTCGCGCTCGCCGGTCCGCGGCAAGCCGGGAGAGCCGCCGCCAGCCGGCCGCCGCCAGCCCGACGACAGGGAGCGTCAGGAGCGCCCTCTGCTGGCCAGTGCCGAGCTGAAGACGGTCGGTCGACACCTGAACGGACACGCAGCGCGCGCCGACCAGCTGTCGCAGCTGTACGGCGCGGCGGCGGCGGCGGCGGCGCCGGCGCGGCCGCTCCAGCTGCCCTACGGACTGGACCCGGCGGCCGGGTCGCGGCTCGATCCGTACGGCAGCGACGCACTGCGCAGTCTGGAGCGCGACCGGCAGCTGCTGCAGCAGCTGAACGGCATGCCGCCGATGATGTACCGCGAGGCGCCGTCCGAGATGGCGCACCTGGCGCAGTCGCGCCACCAGCTAGAGCGGATGGCGCTGGAGCGCGACCGCCAGCTGCTCGACCACAAGATGCAGCTGGCCGGCATGTACGGGGCGCCGATGGGCGGCTACCCGCGGCCGCCGGCGCCGCCCATGTCGGCACCGCCGCCCGGCGGACTACAGCTGATCGGCGGCTTCGGCAAGCCGGGCTACGGGGCAGCTGGGCCGTTCGGCGGTGCCGGGTCTGCCTCTCGGTTGTCGGCGCCGCTGCGGCGGCCCGAGCTGCCTGGTGCTCCGCCACCCCACGGTCTATACCCGGCGCGGTAACGACGGCCGCCGCCACTGCCCCGCCCCGCCCCTGCCTCCTCCCGTGTTGTGCCTGCGGTGGCCCGGTCTGTGATCGACTACCTTTTTAGATGCTATTTATACGGTTGTTGATGGTGCATTTCTCGCCATGTCGGTTGTTACATTTCGGTGCAGTGTTCATTTGACGACTTTGTTTTATGGTTTGTTGGCAGGGTGATTCTGTGCCGATAATTTACCGTTGTCTGTGATCTCAGTCTTATTTTCTGAGCCCGTGCCAGGCCTTGTACGCGCACTTTTGTAGACGATATCGCGACCAAGTCGGGTTGGTGGCCCGGAGGCCACCGATAGCCGCTCGCCGGCCGGTACATCGACTAGTCTGTCAGAGACTGTCACATCTATCTGTGGTATTTTTTACCATGCCATCGTGCTGAATTACTATTGCCGTGTCTCAACACAATTCAGCAACATTTGTACATATGTGGTTTTCAATAGAATAACGAAGCATACTGCGGTGTCGCGCCGACAAAGGGGAATGACCAGTGGCAAGCGCCGGGTTTGTTAATAACAATTGGTACATGTCATATCACAGCCCCCGGTAACAGTTAATGACAGCCGTCTCATCACAAGGGCTCAGTACCGGCTCTTCACCTTACGTCGCCTCCCGTCAGGCCCCATCCTCCAGACTGTGCCGCCAGTGGGGCACGTACACCTGCCAGTAGGCCAGGCAGTAGGCGGCCCAGCAGAGCGCGTACAACCAGAAGTAGAGTTGGGCGCCGCGCCGCTCCGAGACAGCGTCGCCGCGCGTCACGGCGCGCACCAGCAGGTGCATGTCCAGCACGGCCTCCAGCACGCTGACCAGCGAGAACAGCAGGCAACCCGTCTCCCAGACATTGGCGGCTGTGCCCAGGCCGCTGTTGAAGGGGCCGCGCTGGCGGGCCGTGCTGCAGGCCAGCAGAAGCGTCAGCAGGCTGAGAATGGTGATCGGCAGCCGGCTGCGGATCAGCGAGGCAGGGATCAGCGCCGCCAGCCAGCTGGCCGTCACCAGCAGCGTGCTCGTCGCGTACAGGCGCACCAGGTGCGGTCCTAGCCGGCGCCGCAGCCGCAGCCTCACTGCCAGCGCCGCGAGCGGCTGGCCGGCGCCGGCCGTGCCGGCGGCCGCTACCGGGGCCGGCGCGCGACGCACCTGCACCGTGAACTCGTGCTGGAACGCGTCGAAGTCGGGCTCCAGCTGGACGTCGGAGGTGTTGTTGGAGACGGCCAGCGTGGCGTCACTCTCCGCCGGTGAGATGAGGATCAGACAGGTCTGCGTGTCGAACGGGAACAGGCTGTAGTCGAAGGTGCAGCGTTGCACCACCGTCACCAGCGCCACCTGGTGGAAGCGCGCGCCTTGCCGGTGCACGGTGGTGACCGGCGCCAGGAAGCCGGCGTTATCCACCCGGCGGGCGCCGGCCGGGATGAGGCGCGGCGTGAAGGGGTCCTCCCGGCCGTGGTGCGGCCGACCCGTCTCCCAGGACGCCTTCAGAAAGCAGGAGAAGACGATCTCGCTGCGCTGCTCGCTGACCTCCAGCAGCGAGACGAGAGCGATCGCCGCGTGGATGGTCGGGCCGGCCTCCTCGTCGTCCCTGTGGTGCTCACTGTCGCCGATGTGGCTGCTGCTGTTACCACTGGTGGTGTTCTGAGCTGGCTCACACAGAGTGGTGTGGCAGACGACGATGAACGCCAACAACTTGTTGAAACGCATCGCTACCGTTCTGCTTGCTATCTTCTTTGTTTTCGAGACAGTCTTCTTCTCTGTCGTAGAAAGTAAGCTATGCGTGTGACCACACCGACGACGGCCACTCCAAGTATTATTGGCAACATTTCATCAACAAAGAACGGAGCGACACTTGCGCCCGGTTTCTTATTCTTTGAATGCTGATGACGCTGACCTCACCGCATGACATTGACCTTGGTATCCCGTATTCAAGATATATCGTGGCTCCGTAAGTCGTTTGCGGGAAAACGCTAAGGAATCCTAGGAAAGCTCACTGGCTCAGGGAGCTTTTGAGATTACGTTTTTTGGGGTCGTAGAGTACCTACATTGCCCAAGACATGCCCCATGTAAAAAATACGCGGTGGCCGCGTATTTTTTTTTTATCTAAGAGCACGTGACAGAGGACGATATGAGTCCTTTATAGAGGCACGTCGGCAAAACGCATGGCCCGAGGAATACATTGGTGAATCAAATCATCCAGAATTAGGTCAAAGGGCCGCACACACAGCAATAGTGAATCTTCAGGCTTCGATGGGCCCCCTCAACCCTCGTGGGCTCTATCCTATCCCAATATTCTTATAGAATAGATCCTATCCCAAGAAAGTCTTCATTAGGTCAGAATGACCCCTCAGTGCCACTGAGTGGACAAGACTGGGCCCCCTCTTAGCGAGAATGGCCTGTAAATGCTGGAAGTTGCCCTTTGAATGGCTACAATTTATTTATGAGAATCAGCGTAAATCTTCAGGCGCGGATCCCAGGATTTATCGGTTCAGGGGGTGGGGGGGCAAATACAAAAAGTTGCGCCTGCTACGGGCGCGACATGGGCGTGACCCGGCTCAGGGGGAGGCGTCCTAGCCCTATAGGGCCCCCTAAATCCGCGCCTGACCTCTAGACGCCAGGATGGACTTTTTAAGCACTCGGATGCGGGCCCTTTCGAGCAGAGTATCCTCAAGGAAGGAGTCATGACCTGCATGACCTCATGGCTTGAGCCGTGGCCTCATGAGTCTGGCTCCTCCCCAGTGGTGGAACTTTATGAAATCGGTCCGGGGCCCTAATGTTAGTTTAATAGATTTGAACTCCATTCTTACCATGCAACGCCATAGGCCTAATTTTAAAATTTGAAATAATTGGGGGTGGGGGCTCGGGCCCTCCCCAAAAGATATAAAGTTCCGCCCCTGCTCCTCCCTCTGGATCCGCCTTTGCTGGCCGATACCTGAATTTCTTATCCCTCTGAATGGCTCAAAATAGATTGAAGATAAAAAGTTGCATTACGTGCACAATTATGCATGACCTTTTTTGTTGCTTTATTGCATACGTGACGGCTGAGTGCTTACTTCTTAGGGAGCAATTTCCACGAAATCTCCTATCAACATCAAGCTCGAATAAGATCGTCGTAAATTAGTAGCCTCAAACATTTTGCATTCTGGGTACAATGGTAGTATTGGCGCCATTTATGCCTCATCTTTCATTAAACGTTTGGATTTCTGAAAAGTGTGTGTTTATGCAAGGCCCTACACGAGTTTATGGAACGAACGTGCGGATGGTGACGGCTTTTGATAATAAGAAGCCGGCATATTTATAAGTTGTTAAAACTTGAATCATCAACTGAAATCAGTAAGTTCACCAACACCAAAAACTGTACCTTGTTACTACTCCTCAACGCTTTTGAGAGCTAAATCTGAAGGTGAAACCTAGAAATTTCGTATATAACTTTACTTCAATAATGCGACCTGTTTCATGCATAAATTTGGCATATTATCAATATTTCTTTACATTAGTTCCAAACATAATGCCAATTTGGGTCTTACTGACCATTATTGTCGAGCATCAAACATTTGTAGCTCAAATTTATAGGAAATAGTTCACCTTCAACATGGGTTTTGAACTGAGATGGCAGTTTTGTAGCCCATGTTGAAAAAACCCTTCCTGCAACTTTGCTTGGCTGAAAAGGCTCTCCAGCTGAATATATTTGACTTTGTCGAAGGAATGTCGGCCATAAACAAAGAATATCAAGAATGTGGGCCTTCAAGAGGCTATACATTAATATTATGCAACTACTCTCAAATCTGATTGGCTGAGCATTCAATATTTTTTGTTTGAAGTTGCAGAATAAACCGCAAGCGGCGATAACTTTCTGAAACATTGGGCGTGCCGCTGCACTTAGTTGTTAAAGGATAGTTCACTTGGATTGTTTTTCAAACACATTTATGCGATTATATTTTCACAACAACTTCTTTTCAATTATGTAAAAAATAGCCATACATCGTGCTGATTCAGGACAGAAAGACATAATTATTAATTCATCAAAAAATATATGCGTACTCTCCGCAACGTCAAACCGCGGCTCAAGCCAATCAGAATTCATGATAGTTCCGTGTAAAGATTACTGCAACAGTCTCTGCCCAGGCATGTGGGGCCGCACAGAAGCCTCTGCCCAGGCATGTGCAACGGCCACAATCCTTTGACAACAAGTTCAATATATTCCCGCTGGAGAGCTCTTTCAGCCCAGAAACTTGCCAGTTAGGGGTTTTTTCAACACGCGGCTAAAACAAAATAACTTGCTATCTCAGTTTCAAAAAGAGCCACAATATTGTACCAACTCTTGGTAAAAGGCGTAGTGTTAAATTCACACAAATTATTGGGTGTAGCTACAAACTATCCTTTGCATAAAGTTATACCCATGAGAAGTTTGCATATCAGTAGGATCCAAACTACGGGGAGGCGATAAAAAATGGATCGATCAAAAAATAGATCGTGACGTCATAAAATGGGCGGAGCAATGCCCTTTTAAGGAGATCCGATCTAAAAATGGATTTATTTGCTGACATCCTCAACTTCTAACCAATTATCATGCTTAAAAAATGCTCATCACGCGCTAATTTTGTTTTCAATTGAATCGGCACGAATCACTCGATTATATATGCCTGTACCGGCAAAATCGATGTTGGACTTTGGCATCTGACTTTGGCATCTGCCAAAGTCCAACATCGATTTTGCCGGTAACAGGCCATATATGATTCAAGTGATTCGTGCCGATTCAATTGAAAACAAAATTAGCGTGTGATGAGCATTTTTTAAAGCGTGATAAGTGGTTTGAAGGTGAAGGGGATGTACAGCAATAAATCAATTTTAGATCGGAAATCTCCCTTCATAAGGCCATTGCCCGCCCTTTTTTATGACGTCAACAAGATCTTTTTTTATCGATACAATTCTTTGATCGCCCTCCCCGTAGTTCCACACCTCGCATATAGTTTTATCTGATAAAAATGAATAATGTGCGTCCTTCTGTCCTGAATCGGCACATCGATGTATGGCTATTTTTTGTCCATATGAAAAAAGTTGTAAATTTCAAAAAATATAATCAAATTGTGTTTGAAAAAAGCAATCATAAGGTGAACTATTTTCCTTTAAGTAGGGAAAGATGCTTGCCAACTTTATGCGTTTTTGAGCTTTTTTAATTGATTGGCCATGTAACTAGAATAATGAAAATTGTATTCATAAGAACATAGACTAGACTTAAGGCAGTGTCCTAAGGACTTTAAAAATTTTGGGTGTAGAAGCGACACCCTACATAAATAAATATTCCACTCCTTTTGCCCAATTTGCAGGGCTATTTTCCGCTCTTTTTCACTTTTCAGATTATTTTTTCACTCATTTAATTCAATATGTAAAAAGCCAGAAAATTAATCAAGCTTTGTTTATTAGTAAAATGGCTAATTCTTTTAAAAAAATGTCAAATTTTCCACTCTTTTCCCGATTTTCAGTCTGAATTTTCCACTCTGCATCCTGGCTTTAAAGCAATCCTAGGACACTGGATTAGGGTCAACTACTGTAACCCCTGATACAGACTTTCCTCAGACTTTTAATGCTAATCAGAATTTAAACAATGCATCTGTACTATCTGCATTCTGATAGCCCAGTCTGCAAAACATTGGAGGTTTCAACAAGATCAGGGTTAGGTCAGGGTTGGCATCAATCCATCAAATTTGTGGCAGCTTTGGAACTTAAGGGGAGTTTGTTAAATTTTTGGGGCAAGGTTAACCCGCGCACTTGCAGGGGGTCGCGCCGAACACCAACTGCAGGGGGGTTGAATTTTCCGCCCCCGTGGATTTCCTCAAACTAAGCAAACGTAGGCGACAAGCGGAAAACGCATTAAGATAGCTCTAGGCAAGCTCCTAATCGAAAGTATTTCAGTCTTTTCTTGATCAGGTCACAAATTGAGGTCACCAGGTGGTCACCAAAGGTCAAGATTTTCCGGTTTAGGAACTCTTTAAGGACTCTTTTTCCAGAAACCCCCGATATCTCGAAACTATGATAGCTAGGAGCAAACGATTAGAGACAATCGAAGCCATTTAAATTAATATGCCAATAACGCATACTATGTCCTCAAAATTGATCTCAGATCATATTTAGGCTCCAAGAGGTCGATGATGATTTGGGTTTAAGGGCGCCTCAGCTGTAAAAGTTATGTGGCGCCCATTGGCCCAAGAGGTCATGAAAGGTCCAAACAAAATACACTGTTTTTTTAAGCAAACAGTATTTTCCGTGAATAGCATGTCACCTAAGAAAGAATAGGGTTAAACTTTTTAGCCATCCGTGTTTGTCTCATTGATACTAGCGCTTCTGAAACATATATACGGTGACCTGTAAGGTCAACTTCAAAATTTGACCTCAGGTCAAGGTCATTTGGTGACCCAGGTAGGTCATGTTGCGTAATGGGGCCAACGCCGGCCAACAGGCATAGACGAACACATTGTGTCAACTAATCGTCTCTATTCTCTTTTCCTATCATAGAGTTATTAAGGCAATCAAAAATGCTGATGACGCTCATATGAGCCCATCAGAATGACCCCTTGTAAGAGATCAAATGAGCAACAATTGCACCTTGATCAATTTAGAATGAGCTAAAATAGCAATGAATTCCCTCTGAAAGAATATGCCTGAATCCAAATGTATATTTTATGAAAACGGGAAGCAATTTATTTATTTCCAGCATTCACTTATAATGGGGAGGTCAGGAAATTGACCTGACCTTGGTTCTCACCGAAACTCGAAAAAAGCCGAGATATACGTAATTGTAGGTACTGGATATTCTTATGATCCTGTAGTTTCAAAAATTTTCGAAAAAAGACTGTGGCTTTGGCCACGAAACCGCCAAACATATTTTGAATAAGGTGAAGGTCACTTGACATGGACTTGTGACCTGACCTGAGATGACCTGAAGTCAAAACTTTTCTTAAGTGTGGGTAATTGATGCCCAAAAAGGTGTAACGAAATTTTGCGGCGCTGCGCGCCGCCGTTTTTCCACTTCTTCTGAAAAACCTGAGGGGGGTGGGCGGAAATCACCCCCCCTGCAGTGCGCGGTTAAGATTATTTGGGGAACTCACGCCTTCAGATCCAATTTACCACTACGTCAAAATGTGTTCTGTGGCTACCCGCCCCCAGTCAACAACATTCTAGCTGAGGAGCTAACATTTGATCCCAGAAATTTCTTGTCCCCTAGGGGCAGGATTTGTGCAGCCCCTAAAAATCCTGTTGACGTTCCCTGCCATGTAAATTGTAGGACTGGCTGATACATGAACAATTTCTTATTTCAGACGTGTCTGAAGAATGGGAATTTTACCACTATTATCAAACCAAAACCATCTAGAATAGTGATACATTTCATAGCACAGCTGCATAACATATTGTTGGCCTTGGTCAACAATCAGATATGTGCTCGGATCCTAAAAACGGATCTCGGGATCTGATCTGTGGGAACTGGGATATGGATCCCAGATCCGCTGGGATCATAGATCCACCTTCGCAAATTGTTGATGGATCAACTGGGATCATAGATCCGTCTTCAATATTTGTCGACAGATCCGACTGGATCCGAGATCACAGGCACCATTATTGCATTGGGATCCACTGGGATCCCAATCCGCCATTATACATTTGTGTATTTCGGAAGAACAAATTTTTTAAAAGTAATTGTCAGTACATTTCATTCCGTTGTTAATGCAAATAAGGCATGGGTTCATTTGCGCTTTTTTAGTTCAATTTTGTCGATAAATAGCTATAATAATGGGCATAATATGCAAGTCGGATCCTGTCGGAGTCCGAGAACGTTGGTCAATAGATCCATTTTCATTGTTATAATGGGATCCTGTGTGATCCAAGATCCGTTTGCAAAAATTTAATCGAAAGAATCCACTAGGAATCCAATATCCAATGTTGTAAAATTTGTTCGTGGAATCCAGTGGGATCAAGATCCAACACATTGCGTTTCTATCGGAGAGAAACTCTCGGCGGATCATAGATCCTACTTCAGGTCCAGTGCACAATGCACATGTCTGCCAACAATATATAAAAATGACTGATTTTTATAGAAATTTCCCTCTGCAGTCTCCACCCACCATTTCCTGGGTGTTGTGACTTGTGGATGGACATAAACTGACCGAGGATGCTTTATTATGAATATATAAAACACTTACAATGTTGTTTTTGGGACACTGTTGATCAGATACAGTATAATGAATGCCACCTCTCTCGACTGAAAGAAATGCACTCTTTCATTAACATGTCCAGCATAATTTGGCGATTGCGTCAAAATTTCGGTTCACGTCCAGCGTAATTTGGCGATTGCGCGGAAATTTCGGCGCAAGTCCGGCGTAATTCAAGGTCATCACCGTGACCTTGTAAATGCAAAAAGCCCATATTGACATTGCAGCAAAATGGAATCTCAGCAGTGGCTGGACTGATTTGCTCACCGTTAGCACCAATCGAATCAGCGCATACAAATTCATGAGCCGTTCTGACATTGGTGACCTCAGGTCTCAGGTCATCGCCGTGACATTGTAAATGCAAAAAGCCCATATAAAATGTAATCTCAGCAACGGATGGGCCGATTTGCTCGCTGTAAGCACCAATCGATTTCATAACCCGTTCTGAAACTGGTGACCTCAGGTGTTGTGAATGTGGTGTAGCAATCCATATTAGCCCAGGGGGG
>VOPJ01000329.1:0-19511 GCA_014673585.1 Semibalanus balanoides
ATGATAATAAATTACCAGCATTCATTTAAGCTACTTTTTAGAAATCCTCCCAAGGTGGCACTATCCCTTTAAAGAAAACTTTAATTTCAAAATTATTAACCTTTTTCCTTGCATTTCACCAAAGTAAACATCCCTAGCTTTTTGCACGATGACCAATAGCGTTTGAGCTGTTGATGTGACAGCTGACCTGGCTGCTGACCTTGGCAGGGTCCTGGAGTGAGCTATGTGACTGAGCAGCTGGACTGGCTCTTGACCTCGGCAGGCTCCTGGGAGGAACTCTGTGGCTGAGCGGGCGGCCCGCACTCTGCCGGTGGGAGGATTTTACCGCCACTGCTCTCAAGACTGGAGACACACCGGCGTCGTCTTCCCCGACCGAGTCTGCTGTTTGCAGAGCAAAGTTGTCGAGTAAGTTTTGAATTTAACCTGAATTGGCAGTATTTCTGCATATCGATGTATTTCACATCGATTAACTAGTTTTGCTTGTTTTCTTGAGAATCGTTGGTTGTGCTGACTCATGTAAACGAGGTTTGTGACACTTCCTCTAATTGTATTCTGACGGAGCATTTAAATGTTTCCATGTCTAATATGTATGCATGCGTACGCAGTTTCCAAAGGAGTGAAATGACGTCAGTCGCATCCGTCAATACTGTTGTGTTCTGCTCCGTCCATCTCACAGGCAAGCTGTGAGTAGTTGTCCTTAGCAGGGAGTGTCACCTTCATAGCCGCCGTTGGTCGGGCTCTTTTACTGTTAAATCCTTGCTTCTGACGTCAAAGTCTTTGTTTCCTTTGACTTCCCTATTTACAGTAGCACTTGGCGTGACGTCATAACAATGGAAAAGTATATTGCTGACCTTGACCGCTGTAGCTTCGTGACTGTACCTAGTATATGAGGCCTTGGTCCGTAGTCTATTTCTCCAGCCCAGTACACTAACAACAGGACACACGCGGCGCAGCCGCCAACACCGAACTGGCCGGTCCGTCCCCGAACCAGACCCGGGATCGGCCCGAGCCACGTTCGGTCAGCCCGAGTCATGTCACTGGCGCCCGGCGCGTTCACCGGCGCCCGCAAAGGCTCACTGGAGCCCGGCGCGTTCACCGGCGCCCGCAAAGGCTCACTTCACCGGCGCCCGCAAAGGCTCACTGGAGCTCGGCGCGTTCAACCGGCGCCCGCAAAGGCTTACTGCCGCCAACGCGTTCACCGGCGCCCGCAAAGGCTCACTGGAGCTCGGCGCGTTCACCGGCGCCCGCAAAGGCTTACTGGCGCCCGGCGCGTTCACCGGCGCCCGCAAAGGCTCACTGCCGCCCGGCGCGTTCACGGCGCCCGCAAAGGCTTACTGACGCCCGGCGCGTTCATCGGCGCCCGCAAAGGCTTACTGACGCCCGGCGCGTTCACCGGCGCCCGCAAAGGCTCTCTGGCGCCCGGCGCGTTTACCGGCGCCCGCAAAAGCTCACTGACGCCCGGCGCGTTCACCGGCGCCCGCAAAGGCTCAGTGGCGCCAGGTGCGTTCACCGGCGCCTGCAAAGGCGACCCCCAACAAATATCACCACCGCCCAAGACCGGCTACCCGACTATCTGAATGTCGTTGTTACGTGCCATGTGTGTCGTTGTGCTCGTATGCATGTTAACGTACTCATTGCTTAAGTCCAAATGCATTTAAATGATTATCAGCCCTTCTTGTTTTTAAGAGTGGCTGATATAACTCATGGATGGCATCCCAAATGTTTCCCTCAATGATCTCGAAATACGTCATTTCAGCTGCAACGAAATCAAGGAGACGAAAAGACTTCCGTTTCTCACAAAATTCCGGAAAAGGCGCCAGGTGGAAAGCAAGCCAAACTGCAAGTCCATGGCAAATCAGACAAGAAACAAGCTCAAGAACGAGCCGCATAATTCCGAAAGCAAGCCCATCGGCCGCCGTAAATGCGATTTAATTAGAAAAATTAAATTGTATGTACTCTACACAGCAAATGGTAAAAAGGAAATGACGCATCACAATTTAAATGAATAATATTCAATGAAATAGGAAATGATATGCTGTGGTTTCACCATGTTCATTGGGTCTGTAAAGCAAATGAACCATGCGTGCTCTTAACTGCAGTTGCTTGATTAGTTTTGACGGCTTTGGTTACTATCTTTGAAGATAACGATATACTTGTTAAAATGTACCTGATCGTCTGTTGGGGCTGCACACCAGTGGTATTATGCATTAAGGCTGTGCAACATGTGATGTATTTATGTAACTAAAGGAAAAATTGTACTCAAACTGCACTTTCCTAAATAAATGTCTAAGTCTCATGTATGTGTTTTTAGAAGTCACATGATTGTTCGATTGGCAGTTGCATTTAACCTGCGCACTGCAGATGAGTTGATTTCCGCCCCCCCCCCTCAGTTTTTTTAGAAATAGTGTGAAAATAGCGGCGTGCAGCGCAGCCAAATTTCGTACAGCTGTTTGGGAATCAATTACACATACTTTTTAAAAGTTTTGACTTCAGTTCATATCAGGTCAGGTCACAGGTCACTAGGTCACGTCAAGTGGCCTTACCTTCAAAAATGTTTGTGTTCGCGCCAAAGCCACAGTCTTTTTCCGAAAGACTTGAAACTTGCAGAATTTTATAAGTTTATCAGTACCTACAGTTGGTTAATCTCTTATTTTTCGTATCGGTGACCAAAGGTCAGGTCAATTTCCTGACCTTCCCATTATAAGTGAACGGGAGAATATACAAATGCTTTCTTTTCCGAGAATTTGCATTGGATCAGACCAATTATTTCAGAAACATGTTATTTTAGCTCATGATTGATGACCCAGGTGCAAATTTGTATCAGTGATCTCTGCAAGGTCATCTGAGGTCATCTGAGATCATCAGCATTGTTTTGCTTATAAATATGTATGTGATTGAGATAGAGACAATCGGATGATACCAATATGTTTGTCTCGTCGAGCCGCGTCGTCCCATATGCAGCGTGGGATGACCTACCTGGGTCATCAAATGACCTTGACCTGAGGTCAAATTTACCAGTTGTCCTAAACAGGTCACTATCCACATTTGTGCAAAGTGCCTTGACGAGACAAACACGATGGCGTCAAAATTATTTCCCTACCTTTGTTAGGTGAAATGCTATTCACGAAAAACAGCTTTGCCAAAAAAAACAGCTTTTTTGACCTTGCATCCTCTGGAGCCTAAGCTATGGGACGTATATCAAAGCTGAGGACAAATCTTTAGTTGCATTTTTCAAGAGCCTTCGACGGTTTCTTTAACCGTTTGTTCCTAGCTACCAAAGTTACCGAGATATTTGGGGGTTTCTGAAGAAAGTCCTAAAACCGGGAAATTTCACCTTTGATGACCACTGTGACCTCAATTTTGACCTGATCTAAGAAAAGACGATATGCTTTTGATAGAGCTTGACTCGAGCCACCTAATGCCGTTTCTCGCTTGTTGCCACGTTGCGTAGTTTTCGAGATCTCACAGGGGGCGGATGTCACCCCCTGCAGTTGGTGTTCGTCGCGAACCCCCTGCAGTGCGCGGGCTAAGATAAATTTTAAGCTTATAACTTGCCTAGACGTTACATAGATACCACTGATGTCAACACGAACTTTGGCGGCTCATTCACAGCGATACAGCGTCGCTGCGACTGCCAGAGGATCGGTCCGATGGTAAAGGAACCAGGGCAAAAACAAACGTACCCGTAGTTGTCGACCAACAGCTGAAGCTTGTGGCTCGGTTGTCCTGACTGAATTTGAAAATAAATGGCTGTTAAAAATCACTTACACGTTAAAAAACACGCTTCATTTTAGCTAACGCCGTCTTTTTCATGCCATTCCCAAAAAACCTCGGGGAGGGTCAAGATGACCCACACCAGGGCGAAGTTAATAGGTGACAGCATTATTGGCTTGGAAGAAAGCTTGGCATCGTGACCTCACGGAAATGCCGGTGGTGATAACTCAGTATCTGTTCCATCAAGGGAGCTAAAATTAGCCACTGCACGATTGAGCGCCTCAGGTACCCATGGAAATGAATTTTCGTCGAAACCTGAAATGCAGTGTGTTCTGGTCCGGCCGACCTGTCTCGGAATACACAATACCTGAAAATACTTTATCAGACCATCTGAAGGCCGCTTCAAGACCGGGATAAGCCATAGGATTAAAAAACCTACAAAGTATCAAAAGAGACTAGAGTGTAAAAATACAATTTCAAACCAGCGTAGGGCCCCTCGCACGACCAAGCCGCTTATTCTACAGACAAACCGGAGCCCCTTCGCTAAATTGCCCCAGCCCCGCCAAAGGCATGCGCTTGCGACGCCCTGTCTTCTGAGGAGTTCATTTTGAGTATATCAGAGTATTCCCTGCGCTTGCATGGCATCAAGACGGTGTCTGTTTTAGAGGGAGAAACTAGGAATCAGACACGTCACCGCCACGGCACATAAATGATTGGCACGGCATCAAGCCCGACACAATGTAAAGCACCCGCTAGGTCAGGCAGCCAGCAATCTGCATGTCCTACTTCAATTATATCACTAAAATATTTTTAACCGTCCGAAATTTGTGCTGAGCCCCCGATGAGACCGGCAAACCTAAGTTCAGACACAGCTTTAGGCCCGCCGGGTCTGAATTTGAGACCGGCGCCGGCCCCGTGGTGCTGAAATTAGCAGCTCTAGTGTCTGCCACCCCAATGGTCCCCGGTCTTAACCGCACCTGTCAGGAATGTCTACCTGAGGGGGTCGCCGGAGGTAGTTTAACGGAAGCGAAAGGGTCCGGACAATTTTCCGGACGGACGGACTCGGGCGGCGTAAACAGGCCCGGGCCGGCACTGACGGCTGGGTGCGGTGAGGACCGGACGGCTGGAGTGAGGACCGGGCCTACTGCACTGCCTATTCCTACTTGTGTACCTACTAGAAATGCAAAAATAAAATGTTTGCTCTATTATGTTTTTGCCAATAAATGAAATTAAAACGGTCCAGACAAGTTTATTTCAGTATTTCAGAAGACATGTAGTAGCCTAAAATGAGTCAATGAACAATATCTTCATTCTGTAATGTTTTTATACCAGACAACCACGGACAACCACATTAGTCCTTCGAGTTAGTATGGATTGGCAAGAGAGTGGTCGTCCACATGCTGATGGACGGCGAAAACAACCACGCCGTCGGCGTAGTCACAGTTATAGTAGTTGATGTGATCCTACTAGAAGCGACCATAGCGAGTACAGAACGGCATGCAGGTGTAAATTTAAAAATCTACCTTCTAAAATAGGAGAAAGAAACATGGCATTTCGTTCCATTCTACAGTTTTGCGGATGATAAATGTTTTTATTCCAAACTGATGTATTTTACTGGGATCAATTTTTGGTTATCTAAATATGGCCGTAGATGGGCTCGCTGGTCGTTGGTGGCGTCGGTAGGACAAAACATTTTTTTAGCTCTGGACCCTACCCACCCACTAAATTTCAGATATGTATGGCTCCTCTTATGGGAACCAAGATCGGAGGTGGGACGAATATCCCTCCCCCCAACCGACCGATTCGTATACTTTTTATCCGTCCCGGAATAGCGTTAAAGGATGACCCCCGCGCCCCGCAAGGGTCTCATGCCAAACGCACCCCGTTGGGGGGGGGCTAATTCTGCCCAAGGGCGTAGTCAAGGGGGACAAGGGGGCCATGCCCACGGAGGCCAGACGGGCCCCTCTGGCGACCAAGCGAGAGCCACCTGGGGCCGAAGGTCCCAGTGTTTTGGATGGTGTCAGGTGCCCGCAAAACGCCTTACGTGGCATAAAAGAACGCCCGCAAACATAGAAAAGGTTGCAACACGAATAAATAACGACATTTACTTGTCTGTTTAAGGCACGTATTTGTAAATACGTAGACAAGGTCCCCAGCCAATGTGGAAAGGCTTTTATAGGGCCCTGACGATCTGCAGATGGCCCTCCATGCCAGCCTTTAGAGTGCCCTCAGTCGGCTTGTAGAGGGCTTTGTCGACTGAATAGATACTCAAGTGCGGCGCAGGTTAACCTGCGCTTCACTGGGGGTGGGGGGATTTTCTCAATAACTAAAAAATTGTGATATATTTTACAACTTAAAATACGTTGTGCTACATAAGTTCTTCGTCTTCTAAAAAAACATTAATGAGATTGATATAGTACTTTTGGAGATAATGACCTTTTGATGACGTCATGTCATGTAATTTGTTGGTGGAAAACTATAAATAATACAAATACCGTAGAAAAGGAAATTTTGATGCTAAATAAACAAACTTCAAAGTAAATGAATTTACATTCTAGTTAAAATGGTCATCTCCAAATGATAAAACTTTTGGGTTTTCACCCCGCAAAAAATCAAACTTTTTGTGAAAATTTATACGATTTGTGTGGTGAGAAGATATTAAAAATTATAATAAGGAACATAAGATAAATAAAGTGAGAAGATATACAAGACAAATTTTACAGCCATGTGTTTATTTTTGACGACTGACTTACGACTCCCTAAGAATCTCATAACACACTTTTTGGAAGAAGCGCTTTTTTGCTTGTTGCGACCATGCAGATGAAGACTGATAAATGCCAATGTTGTATTTCTGGGACAAAACTGATCTAAAAATACACCCTTTTTTCTATTTATATATTTAAATTTTGACATGTGATCTGACCTTGACCTTATATGAGATTAGGTTGTGAAAATGTAAAATGGCTGCTTCTATAACGTGTAATAACCCATCAAACATATGTTGCGTGACTTTCGTTTATATTTTGCTGTTTGTGACCTGACTTTGACCTTGATCTGTGCTTACAATTTCAATTTGGGTTATGTAGAAGATGCTTTTTTACCTTTGAAAGCATTTTATTCAAAACATGACGACATTTAGCCGCGCGAACCAGCGACTTAGCCAAAAGGGGAGGGCATGGGTGCCATTCCCCCCTGAGCAAACACCAATTTACACTAGATAAATGGCGACACTGCTGACGAGTCGACTCTCCCCTCCTCCTCCCAGTCAACGATATTTGGTCTGAGAAGTGAAATTTGAAGAGAAAAATACAAGTGCCACTGCCCACCTTACCCAGGGGTGGTAAAGTGTTCTGTCCTTATGGACAAGGTCGGGGACAAAATGTTAATTCTGCTGAAGTACCCGGGGGCAAAATGACAGTAAAAATAATTACTATGCCATTCCTGTGAAACTAAGTGATAATCCTTAGAAACACTTGTTCGCAAAATCACAATCAGATGTATTCGTTATCACCGTTATTCATAATCACGTCAGTCGGGTAATCCGAATCGGTATGATGACACTTATATTTGTTTATTAGCAGTTTCCGTTTCAAGCTCTTGAATTCCTTATGATTTAGGTTTCACCCCATATTCCGACGAAAAAATGTAGGATTATACCAATTATCTAGTATTAAAGGAAATGTTCACCTTCAACTATGGGTTTTGAACTGAGATAAGCAGTTTTGTAGCCCGTGTTTGAAAAAAACCCTAACTGCAAGTTTCTGGGCTGAAAGGGCTCTCCAAGCCGAATATATTTGACTTTTGTGAAGGATTGTGGGACTCAACCACGCCTGGGCAGAGGCTACTGTGGGCCGCACACGGCCGGCAGTGGCTATTACAGTTAATCTTACGCGACTATACATTTCGAACTGATTGGCTGAGCCCACGTTTGACGTTGCGGAGAGTACGCACTAATAGTTTTTGATGAAATTAAGAATTTACGGTCTTCTGCCTTGAATCGCGCGATTGTATGGCTATTTTGACATTATGAAAAGAAGTTGTATTTTAAAATATAATCAGAAAAAAAAATCCAAGGTGAACTATTTCCTTTAAAACGAGTGAAAGGAAGAACTTATTTTTATCTAATAATTTTATTGAGCATGCATAGCATAGCTGAACGAATAAAGAGGGAGAACAGAAGACAAGCTCAAACATAGAAGAAACGCTATCGATCGAATGATAAGCTATCGATCGATCGATCGCGAATCGATCGAATATTGATCGAAACGCTATCGATCGATAGAAAGTATATTGGATTCTGCATGTGTGAAATGTTCTGTAAGACTGTGTAACCAATTTGAATGACTTTGTATGTATTAAGTCCCGCCGAAATCATACTATCCTTTACTTTTACTTGCCCATGAATAAGCAATAAACGCGAAACGTCGGGTATTTATTCGTTTTTTAGCTTAAAATAAGTTTTAAAATATGAATTATTAGATAAAAATAAGTTCTTCCTTTCACTCGTTTTACATTTGTCACATAGATATTATTAATATTTCCTTTAAGTAGGCTGTTGTCCCCGGACCCGGACCCGGACCCAGCCCTTGTATATTTGTATCATATGATATGATTGTACTGGACAGAGGATCATTCTTAGTGTTTTACCAGCGGACTTTGAAGAATCATACTATAGGTAAATAGTAGAAAACCGGGGCCATTCAGTGTGAACATCCAGCAGCATTTGTATATACCGTGTCAACTCACGTGCCTTTATGCGTAGTTATCACGTGCCTCCGACACGGAGAAATATGATAATAGTAAAGATAGCAGCGTCTATATTTCCTCGCTGGCAAAACACAGCCAACAATCTATGTCTGACAACGCCTGAACAAGGATGCAGGAACCGGGGGGGCAGAGGGGGCAGCCATTGTCAGGCAGCATTGTCAGATTTTAACATTACGCCTATGGCGTTGCATGGAAATAATTTACTTCAGAATGCCTCAGCCCCCCCCCCCATTTTCGGAGAGTTCCGGCGCCCCTGCGCCTAAATGTACGTGCCTTTATGCAAAAGGGAACCTCTAAAATGATACTAGCTTTAGCTGGCTGGGGTCATTTTTTCATGTGCGACTTTTGGTCGGGGCCACTCAAAGCAATTTTACCACCCCTGTCTTTTACCCAGAACCATTCCGCCGCCACTAAAGGCACTGGGAAAGGTCATCTCAAACAGGTGCAAAGCGAACAGGTACACTTCTCGCCGGAACCATAGACAAACAGGGAGTACAGGGGAATTTTCCCCATTCTCCCCCACCCCCTAATCCAGTCCCCCATGTAAGTAACGGCTCCTACCGTTGTTCAGGCGCCGTTGTCAGAAGGGTACCCGGTATTAACGTCCTCTGTCAATTATATTGGCATGTTTTCGGAGAGAAAAGTACCAGCTATGTCATGGGAATGGCCGTCCCCTTCTTTCCCAGACCGTCACAGTCAAACATGAGGGGTTTAAGGGGCTGAGCCGGAAGGCCTCAGCCCTTTAAACATCCGGAGATTAAAGGTACCCCTGGGACATTGAGCGGGATGACTCATTCCCCTTCATGGTGTCTTGTATGATTAAGGTCTGTACCTCTTCCGCAACAGATTGTCAGACTGAAGCTGAAGCTGCTGCTTCGCTGCCGAGGCAAAAGGATGCGAACATGTTACATGGAACGGAGAAATACAGAGTCCGAGTTTATTTTTGGTATGGCAGTGGTAGGCAACCCGCATTGCAGAGGAGTGGTGCGGTGCGGTCGAACTAGCTGATATTGGTGATGGGTCCAACACCCGGACAAAGAACTTGGTTATAGCCGAGCTAGTCCAGAGATTGATGTAAGAGCAAGCAGGCACGTAACCAGGATTTTGCTCAGAGGAGGAGGGGCACGTCGGAAAAAAATCACATTTTGCTCCTCAGCCATATGCTGCTGACCGGGGGGAAGGGTCGGATTTTCAGAGAATCTCATTCTATCTATAGTGTAAATTTATTTCGCTCATGGTCCCCACCCCCTTGGCTACATCCCTGAGAGCAATTTATTTAATGTGATAGTACAGCAAAACATAAATAATCAACTGTTTATTCACTGTCGTTGACCGCTAGTCCCGATATCAGAGCTCAGTTGCCAACTTACCTACTTACTCATATCTTGTCGTGAAATGAACAGTCATTTGCTAAGCAATGTATCATGCTGTTGGCAGCTTGGTTTTCTTAAATTGCCTATCAAACGCACAGGAATCGTTTTCCGGGGTACACGCTTCCTATACATACCATTACTTTTGAAAACACTTCAGTCCGTGCTTCTTACCCCACTATGCCTCCCCAGTCCCCACACTCGTACTGCCTATGCTGGCCTTGACCCACTCCCTAGTCCTAAGTTAGCCGCGCGTGCGTGAATCCCTCTCGGCTAGCATTACAGAGTGCAGAAGTCGCGCGAGCATTCCTGCGTCCTACCACAATGGGACCCGGAGCCCTGATTAGCCGACAAAAATACATTTCCGTGGACCCTTTTAAACCCTATTCCTGGAGGGATTAAAAGTATACGAATCTGTCGAGGGGCTTATTCGCCCCCTTCAGAATCTCGCTCCAAGAGAACTAGGAAACCAACATTTGAAACTTGGTATGTAGTTAGGTCGACAATAACTAATTTGTTTTATTTTTGTGACCTTGGGTCACATCTCAAGTTCAAATACGCATCAAAAATCATTATTTGTCAAAACATGATGTTTTCAGGAAACCTTGCCATTATCTCGGAAACTATGGCAGCTAGGAGGAATCCGAAAAAAATACTGCTAAGCAGTTTTAATTGTCTTTCGCCATTATGGCATCAGAAATGACCTCAGGTCAATGGTTTTGGCTGTAGAGGTCAATAAATGTTTATAAAAAATGTTTTTCAGCAAAAGTTTGTTTGTTAACAACTTTTTATCTAAAACATATAGAGCACTTATTTTGATACCATTTGATACCGATGTCTGTTTTCGCTAACACTTCCCTTCAACACAACAACTCTCCACGAGTGCTTAACCATGCAAAGATTGTGTGTCAAAACGGCCGAACACGCCCCCCCCTAAAAACTGTCTTGGACCCCCTCCTAATGATTTAGTTTGGGGAAAAGTACACCATTCGATGCGCAATGAAATTTTAGAAAAAGTCAGCAAGTTTGAAGATTTTGGCCTTGAGTTATGTACGAGAAAAACCTCAAGGGGGGGGGGCCGATTCGGCCCCCATCCCCGACAGTAATAGGGTTATTAATGGAATAACAATTGCACTATCTGTCACATAATTGTTCCCAAATTACGATTTTGGCATGTTTTATCTTTCATCATGAACAGCCTAGGCGTGGCAAGCGTCGGAAAATGAAACTTTGAATCACACGGTGGACACTCGTCGTCGCTGCTGTTGAGTTTGACGTATACCCAATATTCAAAGACGAATTTTTGATATCATAAGTCACTTAGCAAGTATGAATAGGAATGCATCTTACAAAGTGAAATGTTGGCTGCATAATGAAGCTACAAAATATATTCTAAAATTACATTTATGCCAATTTATGTGTGCTTTTTTAGAAGTGTACAAAATGTAACGCAGTTTCCAAACGTAAAGTTGAATAAGGTTGATATAAGAAAACCCAACTGATCCCAGATATATTTTAGCCCCAAAGCGTTGCCTTATGAATCTTCTGTCAGGAACCTATTCGTTCACCTGCGATAATTTGCCATTTTCGGAGCAATTTACATTTTTGCATTATTTGTTTCTGGCACTCTGGTGGGTAAGTAGCGCCGCGGATGCCGCGCTATCGCCGGTGTATCAGCATTGTCCATGGGTATACCATCCTTTTTCTCTCCCGAGCACCAAGTTAGCCTGAGTGATAATCAAATAAGATTTTAAGTGTTTTGGCAACTGCTCATAACCAGTGACCCCCTTATAAGCAGCCTCACAGCATCCTCGAGCATGTGGCGCAAGAGCTGCTAGTCGTTAACTGCTATTGCCGGAGGTACGTACAAGCCTGCTGCTTCAGCCTTTGCTCTCATCAGGTCGAGGGGTCATCAGTGAGGACGACAGCAGCAGCAGCAGCAGCAGGGACAACAGCAGCAGCAGCAGGGACAACAGCAGCAGCAGCAGCAGGGACAACAGCAGCAGCAGCAGCAGCAGCGATGACGTCAGCGCCGCTGACGAGTTCAACTAGTCAGAACTCATGATTGTGCTGTTATATAATGTGGTATATGATGCATATTTAATTACAAAATGTGACCGTTTTGTTCTTTCTAATGTTGCGGAATGACTTTCAGAATGTTTTAGTGTGATGTTTCTTGAGGAGGCAATCCTTCGTTTTCACGAAGGATTTATTTGTATCCGGTAGCACCCGGTAGTACCCGGTACAATTTCATGCGTTTTGGATAATTGAGTCTAGGAGCACGGCTTTTCCCAGATATTTTTGGTATCAATTGATACTTTATGAATTCATGTACAATTATCTGCTCTTACAATGCGAAATTTCCCGTTAGTTTTAATTGTATAATCAAATTCATAAACACATATTACCGGGTACTACCGGGTACTAAATTAAAGCATCTCTCCATGATGGAACTAAATTACAATGACAAACAAAAGCAATGACGTGAAAGTAACCACGAAAAAAATTATGTAGAGAAACTATCCATGAACAGATAATCCGACAGTGCCGACCCCGCCACCAGCCCGTCGAGCAGCCATTCAATAAATACCTTGTATGTATCTTAGGCGCCGGGCAGCATGGATCGGGCCAGCGTGCAGAAACGATGTGTCGTGTTATGTTGGCGAGCTGAAGCAACTAGTGTGCAGGATAAATGTTTGGAAGTGGTGAGCAATGATCCCTTCCTGGCCTTTTTTAACATTTTCGTCGAAAAAGATAATGCAAATTTTCCTTGCAGTCGAGAGGTTATCGAAATTAGGTATTATTATTCCTATCGCGTTAAATAAGTCTACTCGGTGAGCGTTGTGTAGAGGGCACCAGAGTATGTAGCGGTTAGAGTCTTCCATGATGGTGTCCGCAACCGCACGATGAGCTTGGTATGTTGTTGTGTTGCATTTGGAAATTGTGCGATCTGGAAAAGGTAGTCTTCGTCATGCAACATGCCACGGACATGTTTTAAAACACAGAAGTAAGAATTTACACCTCGGGCAAACAATACAATTGCACTGTATGTGTTAATTTAATTCGTTTTTATTTCCTTTTTGCATTCACTGTGATTCAGTGGTATCAAATATCATGTCGCCGGGGGGGGGGGGGCTACGTTCCTGTGATACCGGACATTAATTTGTATGGCTACATGTGATAGGTGTGTTGAGTGTTAATGCTGGCGTAATGTTCATTATTTTTATGGTGGGAGGGAGTACATTCTCTGTTTATCCATATGATGCAGGGCTCACGTAGCTACCTGCTATGGTGCACGCGTCTTCATGAGGAACCTTTTTTCGGCGCGAAGTTTTTTTTAAGCATCAATGAGCACAAAGTTTTAAACCGTACAATAAACTAGAAGATTGCAAATGTGCATTTTTGTATTTGTGATCATCTGGTTCATAGATGAGGTTAAAATAAGAAGCATTTTGCTCTAACGTCATAATCTAGTCTCGTTTTGGATGAAGCCTTTGAGGATATTGACTGAAAATATCGCATTTTTGCGCGACAATTTCATCCATCGAACATTGATGACACGGTCAAACATGTTGTCTTTGACGTAACATGTGACGTCATCAGTGATTCTGAGGTTAACAATATGATGTGTCCTTCAACAAAGTTTGCAGGGCTATCGAATGCCGTTTGAATTTTAAGATCGATCGAGTAGTTCTGGAGATAAGAGTGGGTTATAAATAGCCCCCCCTCCCAGTAAGTTGCGTTACAGAATATGCCCCAGTAACTCTCGGGTTAAAGGGAGAGTGCCACCTCGCGGGCCGGTATAGAGTTTTTGGTGTGTATCGGTAGATTAAGTGTGTTCGATTTCACCTGCAAAGTCTAGTTCCCGAAACTGACCCCGTTAGATCAAAAAAAGACTTTAGCACCTTCATTCTCCAATGATTGGCAATCATTCGTAAAATTGGAATCGCCTCCGCACTATTTTGAATCTCTTTTTTGCGGGCTATAATTTTACTTTGAATATTGCAAACTGAACGTCACCATTCCGTCAGTCAACTTAAAAAATAAAAAGCGTATGCAGTTAACTATATTGTCAGCAATCTTATCTTTTTTTAATAAATTACATTTAATAAACAGCCAGAATAGCACGAATATCTGAGGCTCGACTTGGGGCTGTAAAAGTTAAGTGGCATTACCCTCTAACACAAATAGACGTTTCCATGTCAAATCGCGGCGAATTCAGACTATGGCTTTGGGCGGGGACTCACCACCCAAAGCCATAGTCTGAATTCGCCGCGAATTCGCCGGGGAGCCATATGGTAATACAAGCCGGTAGTGACTTTCAGCAACTGTTCACATTGCTGACGACAGATTAATTCCAGAGACGGATTGAAATCACATATTTTGCTTCCCCTCATTCGCAAAACAAGTGATACAAACGATACAGTTTAATATGAAAGAATAATTAATAAAAACATAGCGCATCAGTAATACGTAGCGACATCTAGTGGCAAGTATCTAAGTACTAGTCAAGTAACTATGCCACCTCCCATCAAGAGCGGCCGTCATGAATTTAGTTTTGTGCACAACCGCAACCAACAATATGGAGTAAAAAAATGCTTTGCCGATACATTGCTTTAGGGCAAGTTTTAGCAAGAAGAGCATACGTGATAACTAATTCCCAGCATTCATTTAAGCTGCTTTTTAGAAATCCTCCCGTGGTGGCACTATCCCTTTAAGCTTCATGCGATAATCTCGTTCGTTGTTTTCGATAAAGCGTTTTCATCAAACGAATAGATATGTTATTTATCATTATGAAAATGGTATGGCTGATTATATTTTGTTATATTGCTAGTGGATTTATACCGTAGTCAATCAGCACGCGAGTATCGATATGAGTGATCCACGAATATTTCTCTTTGAATATATTCCCGTGGTGAAACCATAGTGTAAATACTAAATACTAAAGTCTTTAGTATTTACACTAAGGTGAAATACTGTTATTATTGCTACTATATTTCCGTGTTAAACTACTGTATTAGTGTTATGTATTTGGATGGGATGCTTTTCGAAAGTACGACATAAATATATTCACTCAATGAAACAGGGCCTTGATGGGTTTAGTTTGCCCCCCCCCCCGGGTTCGGAGACCCTGCCCTGCAGGCTCCAGTGCATATCAACGGGCGCTGTACCACGCACGTGACTTGTGAGCATCAAGTCTGTGTCACCAACCGTGTGACTTAAGGAGGAATTGGAGGCCCGCAAGATATTTTTGCAGATCGGCAGCACGTAGCACGTGTCACGTGGCAACCATCGACCGGCACCGGTATCATCATCTGTACGCCGTTTTGCCGCCGCGAACGGTGCCGCCCGCGTCAAAATCGGCCCGGCCATTTGGGCCTGTGAGACCTGTGACAGACACACAAACAGACCGGACCCTTCTTTTCCGAGAAACGCACTCAGTGGAAATCTTCCAACTCTGAAAAGCATGTCAACATGCTTCTCATCCTTCCGCGATTTAGAAAAACAGCCCGCTCCGCGTTTTCTGGTTGATATCTCGTGCGCAATAAAGAAAGCTGCGAGAATATACAGTAAATGCTTTGCTTATCAACGTTGTGTTCTGTTTAATGTTTATGTCAGTCAAATCGTTTTGCAACATGTGGCGTCGACAACAGCGGGCCCAGAATAGCAGGACAGTCCACAGTCCGCATGAGATCCATCTAAAGAAAACTATTCGGATTTCGCTTCCTTATGCATTATAAATTGAATACAGACGAACGTAGTGCAGCTCAGGCTGCTTCTGATTTGCATACAAGTCAGAATGCATCCCTGGATCCGTCTCTGAGCGCCGAGCTGTGGCCACGATAAACAAACGTCACCGAGTTCCGAGCATCTGGCTTCGCTCTTTTTTGTTCTTGGGGTGTTAGGCTTTGCTCTCCGTGACGATAATAAAGTGTCGGAGAGCTGTCCCACAAAAGCCAGTCGAAGCTGAGCGTCAGAAGAGAGAGGACGGTTAGAGTCAGCGGATACTTCGATATTAGGTGAGTCTGGTACCAATTGCGTTGCATGCTGGGACTTACTACACATATTTCAATAGTGTCAACTGTCAAACATGTTAAGTCTTAATTAGCATGAGCCTGAGGATGAAATTGTTGAACTGGGACATCTGGAAACCTCACATCCAACTATACAACAACCGTTAAGACCTGATGTCTAATATGTATATATATCTGTGACATTTTTATTGATACTTTTCCCTTCTGTGCTATGATAATTATTACCTACAGTGCTTCCACAACTGAAGCCATTTTTACACAATGTGGCTTTTCCACCTTATGAATATCATTATTTTTACATGCATCACTCGAGGAAGTCAATATATATTATATGTACACATTTCTCGAATTGAAGCCCTCTTAGCGTCGGGGAGCTAATGTGACCCCCCTGAGTTTTTTCCGCTGCTGTTTCCAAACGAGTAAAGTTACATCCTTTAAACTTTTGGAATTTTCCTTAATATTCATTGGCCACATTTTGACGAAATTTGTGCATTGTAAAATGCTCAGGGGCGGCTCCAGGCGCAATTTCAGGGGGATGTTTTGGTGTTCAGCGTGACCCTGCTTTCAAAGGAAAACTAATGCATATGTTTCTATGTTATACACGAGTCTATCATTTTCACATCTGTCTTAACTGCTTTCTGTAGATATGTCAATTTTGTATTTTATTTTTCCAATTGTGCATAGACGCCGTCAGGCAAGTTTTTTTAAAGGCATTTTGATTCAATGGTATTTCATCGAAATGTGAAAGATAAGACCTTCAACCTCGTGGAACAATCTTCGCTATTCTTTGCACACCTTGTGGGATTTTTTATAATTATTTTGGGGTTGCCCTTAGGTGACTCCAGGAAAGCTATTTTGGGGGGACAAAAGTACGCACCATTGTGCCTTGTAACTCAAAACATCATTTTACCGTGTTTTATGTAGTGAAACATCATCTGCATGGATCACAATTATAGTTTTTGGCATAGGCGATCCCAGAGATAGGATGCAAGCGCACGGCCTAATGTAATAGGCGGCTCCAGGGATGAAACTAGTGGGAAATTGTGTAACCACGACCTGTAACTTCATAGCAAAAGATGTAAAGTTGAAATTTGGTGATCTGTTTTAGTAATGCCTTGTACAATGTACATGTTTCATATTTTTTACCAGGGCGACTCCAGGAACGGATTTTGGGGGCCTGTGTTTGACTCCGTTCTTACGCATTGTGCTTAGCGACCCTGAACGCTATTGTGCAGTGGGTCGACAGTTGCATGAAATATCATTTGCATGGATCACAATTGTATTATGGGGCATATGCAGTCCCAGAGATGAAATTAAGGGGAATTTTGGACCAATTACGTGACAATACATAGCAGAATATGTCAATAAACGATAAAGATAACACAAGACAAGGTTCAATTTCCCTCCCCTTCCCCTCCTGAGCACCTATGAAGCTATGAAAATGAACCTATAACCTATGAAGCTCCTGAGCACTTATGGAAAAGTGCTATATTCACTTTATCATGCATACACATATAGATATAGGTATTTAAAACATAAATCAAAACAGCAATAACAGCAAAGCAACATCTTGAAATACACCCTTTGTAATTGCCTGAGGTCAGTTGTGTTAATTTCCCAAAATTAAAAAAGAAGTATATGTTAGAGCATACAATAACGTGGCGAAATCCAACCAAATGAAAACATAATGTTCAAACAACGTCCCAGGGAAAATCATGTAAAAAAGCGTGTTTTCACCATTTTGTATTCCTGTATCGGCCCGTGACATTTTTTATATATATGGGTATATATTTAAAGCTGCAAGGAACCGAATGCCATTTTCCCGGAGATAATCGGTCAAGCGAATTCCGAGATACGAGGGGGCGTAAAAGCCCCCCCCCCGACAGATTCGTATACTTTTATCCCTCCCGGAATAGAGTTAACTGGTGTCGAAGAACAATCCAACAAGTTCAACATGTCTCAGTTCACCAATGTTATCTTGGTTAAAATATCCTGATGATCTGTTGATTGCGCAGCTTGGTAGCGAAGTATCAGTTCACCAAAATTAATACGAATGTACTTAAGCATCATTGTTAAATAAGGATACAATTTACAAGCAGGGAGCTGTTATATAAGTCAGGCGACTACTTGACTCTCGACTAACCAGCTATAGTTTCTTCCGCCAGTTGCTGCTCGGACTCGTCATGCTGTCTGCACACACCCTGCTGCTGGCGGTGCTGCTGCTGTGTCTGCTGGCCTCGAGCAGCGCCCAGGATGGACTCAGTTTCCCTCCCATTTATGTCAATGCCGGGGAGTCGACCAGCGGTGGCCTGCTGCTGATCGTGGCTGGACTGCTGGCTGCCCTCCGCCTGATCTGACCAACCTGACCGGAGCTGATAATGCACTGTGTGTGTATGTATGTATGTATGTATGTATGTATGTGTACATACATACATGTGTGGTGTTGCGCAGACAGAGTGCAAAATGACGGTTATGCCAATATTAGTGTTGTGTGTTGTATATTGAATGTCAATACACAAACCAACCAAAAGTCTACACGGTCCTGTTTCATGCAGAATGAGGAATATAACATTAAACCTGATACCGTGTATATGAAATGAAATGATATGAATAAAGAAATCGATGCACCAGCAATATACTTCACAAGTTCTACTATTTCATTTGCAAATCACATTAAGTTCACTGAATATCTGATCATCCAGGTCACGGGGCTATCCTTGAATAGCCCCGTGTCATATACCATTATTACCTAAATGATCCTGCTGAAATATACCTAGAAGCAAATAATTTTGAGTAAAGAGTAATGTGTCAAAAATTAACATGTCTCTGATTTTTGTATAATGCTGATCTAAGGTCAGGTCAATTTCGTGACCTATTAGATTTAATGGGAAAATATAATATACAAATCCTCCCTATTCAGAGAACTTGAATTAGATCAGGTCAATACTTTCATAGTCATCTAATTTTAGCTAATTATTGATGACCCAAGTGCAATTGTTGTTCAGTGACCTCTGCTAGGTCAGCTGAGGTCACAAGCACTTGTTTGCCAAAACTTCTGATATAACAAAGATCATAGGCGTAGGAACGCAAGGGGCCGCGGGGCCATGGCCTCCTCATTTTTTGTCCATGTTTTGTGCTAAAATCAACAACTTTATTTCGTTACAACAATTCCAAGGCGCAACAGATTCGCAAAGACGAAAATAACTCAAATCTGCATAGAAATCCCGCGAAGGGGATTGAGTTTCGATCAAGACGAGAACGAGATCGAAGTTTCACTGGCCCTCCTCACTTTTCGTCCCATTCCTACGCTCTTGGTAAAAATCAATACGTGGAATGACACCATTGTTTGTCTCGTCGAGTCGCATCACCTTACATGAAACATGATTCACATTGGTCACAAAAATGACCTTAACCTGAGATCAAATTAAGTTGACCTAGCCAAGTCACCGTAATATAATACAAAGTGTCTCTATGAGACAAACACGATGGTTTTAATATTAGTTATTACGAGCGAGCGCGAAGCGCTCGCTCGTCTTAACGTGGTATATGGGGAAAATCTGATTATGAGCGACCCGACCCGACCCGACCCGACCCGACCCGTGGCGATGCTTTTGAGAAGCTCATA
>VOPJ01000330.1:0-19514 GCA_014673585.1 Semibalanus balanoides
ACAATCATTGCTACCAAAGTTAGGCTTCCATATGATAATTTTCGAGCAGGCCAAAAAATGCGCAGATCCATATAATGTGGAACAATATATGTGAAAGAAAACGCAAAAAAGTCGAAAATACTTCGCAGAACTGGGGGGGGGCTAAGCACTAGTTGGGGGTGCGCCGACAAGCACATGGAGGGGCTCGGGCACTCACCCGGCCGCAATATAAAGTTCGCCCCTGCATGTACTTCATTCCCCAGATTCACTATAGTTGCTGAGATATTCCAAATTCGCCAAGATCATTCTGGCAGAATAAAATTACCAATATTCGCCAGAGAGCTTTCGCTATTAGAAGCATTACAACGCAAGCATGCATTGTTAGCGTTGGCCAATAGAAAACAACTCGTGAGCACCAGGGACGTAGCCAAGGGGGGGAAGGGGCACGGGGCAGCCCCTCCCTGAGGAAATAAATTACACTAGATTAGAATGAGTTCCTCTGAACACCCGACCACTACCGTCCCCCCCCCCCCCCAGGTCAGCAACATATGGCTAGGAGCAAAATGTGATTTCACACTAGATAGAATGAGATTGCTAGGAGCAAAATGTGATTTTTTCTCCGACGTGCCCTCCGTGAGCTTAATCTTGGCTAGTGCCTGGTGAGCACTGATAACGAGCTCGCGAACAGCGCCTTGAATTAACTATAACAACACCATACATCTGCTTCGTATAGGTTCTGATTTATCGTCCTTCTGGTGCCCATTATAGCCAACAATCTTCGTTACTCTGCTTTATAGTGAACGATCGTTTATAGTTTTGAACAAAAACAAATGCAAAACACAATATAAGTAACAAATTCAACTAAAGGGGCTCCATACGTGAATTTTATCGTAACCAATGATCACACCAATAGCTTCTTACCGTAAGACAAATATATTTGACATTTCAAAAGAGTAGGCACACCTTAAGGCACCTTTCAACCTTTTGCCCCTAACTTCCCTCATGCTACCAAACCAACGTACTGCTTGGTGTTTGTGCTTGAAGAGGGATGGCGAAAAAAACAATGCTGACACGGAGAATGACTGCTGAACTTTGACCTATGTGTGGTCGAGAGAACACTATATAATTATTAACGCATTTGTAATCGCGTCCAATATTATTTGCGAGTCAGGAACCAGCGAACGCAGTTGTTTACGTTTTTCAACGCATCCTGATATCAAGGACGATTCTTTGCCCCAGTTCGATGCTTCTTGTGACCGTCCAACCGTCTTTCGCGTGACGCCCAAGATGTGTGTGACGTACATGTAAACATACTACACTAATATTTTTTCAATTACAACCAAATTGATGACTTACTTTTTTCGCCAAAAACGAATGGCCCGGACCGTAATCAGGCGCATTCTTCATAACATCATTGCTGGATAGGAAGATTGAACTCAGTTTTCTCTCGGCCACGGTAGTTTCAGCTCCACTTTTAAACAGATGAGCGACGATAGCGATATCCAGTCACTCTTTTAAATTCTACATTATAACTTTTTTAAGAATCCATGATTGCTTGAGCATGATGGAACACATTGTCTAGATGATTATTATTCACATTGAATTCATAAGTCGACACTTCTGAGAAAACATACCAAAAGCGCGACACAGAGATCAGTAGCATCGCGTTGAACATTCCTATCACCGGCACCTAAGTTGTCTATAATCCTCAAGACTCACACGATGCATGCTAACCAGACTCGTTTGCCGCAGCGATGTATGTGACTTACTTGACGAACATGTAGATACCGGTCGGCTCCATAACTCGACTGATGCTCTTCCATGACTTGACGATGGTGAACTTCTGCCGTATGGTGAGCGGCAGGCGTGGGTCATTGGGCTGCGGCTCCGGCAGGGAGCGCAGCACGCTCGTCCTCTCAGTGGCAGGCAGTGTCCTCCGGCTGGATCCGCTTCCCATCCCGGCCCCGGTCAGCCTTTCGTTCAGCTCAGACCCGCAGAGAGGCGGGCCAACCGGCCATCCCGGCCGCTGTTGTGCCAGGCACCGTGTCAACGGCACTAGTACGAGCTCACACAGAACAACTCTGATTGTTAGGAGACACTTGCCGACGGCTTTCTGGCAGAGCTTCGAGCACTACCAGGCTGAATCGACCTTCAAGTGCAGTGGAGGAAGTCAGAAGCGACCCCTCTGTTGCAGGGATGTAGCTTATCCAGACAAGTTGAGGGGGGAGGCTGTGCAGGGAAAATCGCTTAAAGTACCAGTACCATCGAACTAAACAAAATACAGATTTCTCCTCCGGTTTGACAAACTGTCCTTTCCAAAGTTCGGGGCAACTGAATCAAGTGGGGGGGGGGGGCTGAAGCCACCTCAACTGAATAGAAAACTACACCGCAGCTTAATTGAACAAAGGAACCACCATGAGATCAGGTGAACGGTTCACAAACCACTAGCCACGGGTCATATATATCAGGACTGAGGAGACTCCTATTATCTATGCGTAAACATAACATATCACCAGTGACAGGTCAATGATAGCATACCACCATTGACATGACTGACACTGACACCAGTCACAACGCACCTGTGAGCAGTCAGACGACTCGTGTTGACACCTGACACTTGGCACCTGACACCTGACACCTGACACCTGACACCTGACACCTGGCACCTGGCACCTGGCACCTGGCACCTGACACCTGACACCTGACACCTGACACCTGGCCCGGAGACCCGATTCCCAGAGACGCCCAACACTCTCTCTCTCGTTGCTCCGCCTCCGTCCGTCGCCGGCTCTGGTCGACAGTCGACAGACACGACAGACCCAACACTCTCTCGCTCCACGCTCGAACACTGATGATCACATTCGGGGGAGGGGGAGGGAGGTCCCGCTACCGATCACAGTATCGACAGAGAGCAGCGCATCGGCCACGACGAACAATCCAGATACCGGCCGCGGTCAGATCAAAGATCGGCTACCACCTGTATGAGTCGTACGCAACTGATGCTGGTTAAAGGGAGTGTGCCTACTGTTTTGGAATGTCAAGCATATTTTATAACGACAAGAAGGTACTGGTTCGATTGTTGGATACCATAAAATTTACAACTGCAGCTCATTTGGTTTAATTTCCACGTATACTATTTTTAATATTGTTTTTTATATCGACAAAGCGATCGCCACTAAAATAAGAGGATGAATATAAATAAAACGGCACATCTAAGAAAACAAAATGACAGTCACATCATGCAAGATAGAGAGACAAGCTTTGCACAGCATATTCTTTCCACTGCGAACTTCATCAAAGTGCAAGTTGCATAGCTCTAAATTGATATCTTCGTCGAAGTATGGCCACCAAGCGTTGGAGTATAGGGACGGACGGTAAACTGTTGGTCTGAGCTGCTATCAGCACGCACGAGCTGGTTTGTCGAAACTCGAAATGCTATTGGCCGGTGCTAACGGATAAGCCTAGCAGCTAAAGGGAATAGCACTTTAACATTTAGTTTTTAACTGAGATAGCCAGATTGTCGGGTGTACTGAGAAACCTCTAGATCTGAAATCTATTGCCTTCCAAAACGACTAGTTTGCTGAGATGAACGCAAAAACCATTGGCATATTTGGGCATTTGGGCATATTAACATAATTTATGCGTTTCGCATACGTCATAAACTCATAAATAGTTACTCACCACTCGTTCACGTATGCGTGCCCCCCTGCCTACCCGCGCGAGCGAGCGCGGTCGACCCAGCCAGTGAGTTTCACGTACAGGTGCACTCCCATGCGGTGCGTGCCGCACAAGCCAGCTGTCAGCTCCTTGTGAGTCAGCAGCTCGCTTTGGTGACGCGAGATTGGTATGACGTCACATGTAAACATATTACTATTTTTTCAATTACAACCAATTCTGACTTTTTCGCAAAAATGAATGCCAGGACCGTAATCAGGGCATTCTTCTCCATCATTCTACATACTTTTCCCAAGGTGCTATATTCCCTTTAAATGATAGTTGAAGTGCTTCTAGCAGCGGAAGCCCCCCCTCCCCCCAGTAAGCATGCCGACGTCGGTTGGACGTCGGCCCGATGTCGGCCCGACGTTGGCCTGACGTCGACTACATGTCGTATATGTCCGCCTATGCCGAGGTCCAGCTGACGTCAGGCTGACGTCGGCATCTCGGCACGGAAAGCAGCTCGGCATATGCCGACATCGGGCCAACGTCGGACCAACGTCGCGCCAACGTCGGCATGACGTTGGGTAACATAACATTGGCTATACCTCGGGTCAACAGTGTGTCGACGTCGGCCGGATGTCGGCCCGACCTCGACCTGATGTCGGACCGTTGTCGGGATGCCGAGATGCCAACGTCGGGCCAACGGTGGCCCGACGGTGACATGTTTACTGGGTACTTGCATGTAATTAGGAATGCTTGTTGTTCTAAAGGTGCCGTCTTCTGTCAAACTTGTAAACAATTATCTTGTTTTCTGCTCAGAATTAGGACTTTGAATCGATATTGGATGCCATAGACAATGAATGGCGATGATTGGCGCAGATGAACATAGTTACACTATACAAATAACGCAACATGAATATCAATACTTGTTCATTGATTCAAAATACTTTATTTTGATAATATTTGTATTGTTATTCCTTACAAATGGATATGTTCCATGGCATGTTCTGTAACAAACAAACATGCCATAAGAACTCCAACGTAGAGCCGACATCGGCCCGATGTCAGCATGCCGACATCGAGGCCGAGCCGAGATGCCGACATCGGCCCGATGTTATAGCGTGCCGACATCGAGGCCGAGCCGAGATGCCGACATCGGCCCGATGTTAGCGTGCCGACATCGAGCTGAGATGCCGACATCGGCCCGATGTTAGGCGTGCCTACATCGGAGCTGAGATGCCGACATCGGCCCCGATGTTAGCGTGCCTACATTCGAGCTGAGATGGCCGACATCGGCCCGGATTGTTAGGGTGCCTACATCGAGCTGTTTTTTTAGATGCCGACATCGGCCCGATGTTAGCGTGCCGACATCGAGCTGAGATGCGACATCGGCCCGATGTTAGCGTGCCGACATCGAGCTGAAGATGCCGACATCGGCCCGATGTTATACGTGCCGACATCGAGCTGAGATGCCGACATCGGCCCGATGTTAGCGTGCCGACATCGGCGAGCCGAGATGCCGCACATCGGCCCGATTTTAGCGTGCCGACATCGCTGAAAGATGCCGACATCGGCCCGATGTTAGCCAGAGTAACCTCGTAGGACACTCGCGAGCTGAGGGAAATCGGCGCCGACGGGATGGCGGCCCGAATGTTAGGCGTGCCGACATCGAGCTGAGATGGCCGAACATCGGCCCGATGTTAAACGCTGCCGCATCGATGCTGAGATTGCCGGACATCGGCCCGATGTTTAGCGTGCCCGACAATCGTGGCCCGCTGCGCACGGCCCCCACGCCGCTATTGGCGAGCGATGCCCCCATCGGACACCCGACCTCTCTCTAGCGTGCCGAACCATCGAGCTGAGGGCGATGGCCGCGCCATCCGGCCCCCGCAATACTGTTGGTCCGCGTGCTGTCGACCTTGCTTTTTTAAAGCGTGCCGTTCCGCCGATTGTAGAACAAATCATTAGCTCGACAAAGTACATCGGGAACCCCGGAGTGGTATTTTATCGTGCCGACATCGAGCTGAGATGCCGACATCGGCCCGATGTTAGCGTGCCGACATCGAGCCGAGATGCCGACATCGGCCCGATGCTAGCGTGCCGACATGGAGCTGAGATGCCGACATCGGCCCGATGTTAGCGTGCCGACATCGAGCCGAGATGCCGACATCGGCCCCATGTTAGCGTGCCGAGCTGCTCTCCGTGCCAAGATGCCATCTGCCGACGTCAGCATGTTTATTGGGTCTGGAGTATACCCGATAACTTTTTGCTTCCAGCAAGTTTCTGGAGTTTTTGGGATATCTCAGCAACTAGGGTGAATTTGGAAAAAATATTAATAGTTCAATTATTAAAATTATGTTCTATAGACCAGTGCCAATAAACCCAAATAAGCGATGTGAGTAGGCACAGCTACTTCAAGGGAAGTAAACAATCATGACCGTTACCACACACAATGGGGTTCGCACTTGAAATGGGAAGAAGCACTCAACTTATAAGTACCTAAATCCAATCACATTTTGCATGAAAATGTTCCTAGCCGAGGTTATTTAAAGTTTAAGTTGGTAAGCCTTCCAAGCTTGAGCAGTCGGTGCTCAGCAAGAAGGTAGGTACCAGTGGCAATGAATTCACTGTCCGAGCTAAAATTAGCCTGCTACTATTTATCATGAAGGTATGCAATATGTTTCCTGCACTCATGAGTGGAGAATCGTTCCCAAAGTGGTTTGTGACCAGGGATGTAATTTTATATCTCTTTGTGGGTGCCCCAGCACCCACAATCATGATTTGGGCACCCACAATCCGATCTGAGCACCCACAATAAATATTGCGCCCCAATGGATCGCATGTGCGCCCTTTTGGGCGCCCTGTTGACAGTGGCGCACCGAGTATCAGGGTCATGCAGGTTGATGACAGGTTCAATTGACCTGCAAGCAGGCCCTCCGATCCCAGTGACGGCGCCCTCCGGACTGGTGACGGGCACCCTTCCGACTGGTTGACTGCCACTTTCCTCCGGCCCCGTCTGTACCGGCGCCCCTACCTCCCGGCTAGTGAACAAGCCGCCTTTTCCGGCTAATGAGGCGCCCCCTCTGGCTATTGATGGCGCCCCTCTGGCTAGCGACAGCGCCCTCCGACTGGTGACTGCCCCTCTCCGGCCCGTGATGGCGTCCCTCTGGCCAGTGACGGCGCCCCTCCGGCTAGTGACGGCGCCCTCCGACTGGTGACGGCGCCCTCCGACTGGTGACTGCCCCTATATGGCCCGTGACGGCGCCCCTTCGGCCAGGGCCAGTGACGGCGCCCCTCCGGCTAGTAACGGCGCCCCTCCGGCTAGTGACGGCGCCCCTCTGGCTAGTGACGGTGCCCCTCCGACTGGTGACTGCCCCTCTCCGGCCCGTGACGGCGCCCCCCCGGCCAGTGACGGCACTCCTATAAATAAACGTTGAATAAAGATATACAAATTTATCACCAAAAGTGCCCTTTCGCTGGCAAAGTGATCAAAATCCGGAGAGAAAAAATGTTTTGAAGAAGAAAAAAGATGGTGGCGCCCTTTAGACCTTGGCGCCCCTTTACGTCTTGGCGCCCTTTAGGCTGGGCACCCACAATCATTTTGTAAAAATTACACCCCTGTTTGTGACCGGGTCAACAGCGGGTCACAACAGCGAGCTCCACTCACGGTCTGTTTCCAAATTCAAATGTCCTTTTCCACGGCATAAAATAAAATTGAGCCGCTTCGCGGCGTCACATCGGTGGCCATCGTCATAACGAAGCCATAGTCATCGTCTTCGGTTCGTCGTAACGCTGAATTCAATGAATAACGTTTCTAACTTTCTAGCTTCTTATCCTCTACTATATTCTGGTGTTTATCAGACAAACCTGTAAAATTTCGCGCCGCTTGGCGTATAACATCGCATATTCACCACACACACCACAGTTGCTATGGTACACACTACACACTAAGCCAAGGTCCGGCTTCTTTCTCTTCCAGCGTACGTTTGACGGTGAATTAAGAAACGACCATATATGAAATTAAAACGCATTACTAAGCGCTTCAAATTTATATATTGACGCATTGGCTCACCTTATCCATTGTCTGCTTTTAAGCACAAATCTATTTTTAGCGCTTTGCGGTGAAAACAACGGTTTTTTGCTTTAAAGCGGCCCATGGATAAGGTGAGCCAATTGGTCAATATATCAATTTGAAGCGCTCAGTAATGCGGTTTGAATATATATACGTTGGTTTCATAATTCGCCGTCAAACATACGCTAGAGGAGAAAATATGCCGGACCTTAGTGTGCACCATAGCAACTGCGGACCCCTGTACGTATACTATAACAGGAAAATCCACATTAAAAAGCTGCCAGGGTTGAAATAGGTACACCAAGAAGGAGTTACATCTTATTCGCAATTTTAGCCGAACTCCACTAAAAAAAAATCGGTGACGCCCCTGCGTGTAGTTGCAGATGGGCTGACGACCCACTCCCCCCGGTCAACCACTGGATTTGGTCCCCCAAAAACAAAACAAAAAACACGGCTGGATCTGCCCCTACCCGGATTTGACCCACTTCCTCGTCCAAGTTGAAGGGGGGCCTCAACTGAATAGGAAACTACGCCCCTGATACATATGTACCGAACTGTAACAAACAACTTATGCCAGTAACAGTGCAAATGGCTCGCAAGCAGCAGGAGGCAGAACGCTTTTCCGCGCACAAATGGTCCCTGCGGATCTGGAGGGGCCTGGGGGAGATGGTCCTGACCTGGTCCCCACTATTAGCTCTTCGGTCCAGCAGGTTGGGCGTCGCTGGAGCAGCTTCCGGTTACCGAAGCCGATGTCCGCGTTTTTGCATAGTCGTGTCGTCTTTTCCAAACTCGGCAGACTAGCTAAACGTGTAGCCCGCTTGATTTTTTTTTAAAGGGATTAGGCCCTGGGCCCGGGCCCAGCAATTACCGCCCAGGAGAGCCACTGCCAGACACGTAATGCAAGTCATTTTCCCATTTTCCAAATTTGCATAAGCAATTGCGAAACTTGTGTCATACCGCGATTGCAAAGGGCGCAAAATTTTCAGTTTTTAACTGCGGATTTTGACTGCTGTAAATACAATATTACGATATATTGTTAACATTCCCCGCAAAAAGTGTGTATAATGGGTGACCCCCGCCTTCTGAGCGAGGGGAGGGGTCCGGAACCCCCCACCCACCTTCTTTGATGCCCGCGACGCAACGCCCCTGCGAGCAAGGTCTCGCCCGAAAAGTAATGCATATCACCGATAGATTTGCTTAGGTACTTAAAATATCAGATTGCATCAACTCAAAAGTATTCAGTGCATAAGGAAGTGTAAATGGTAGCTCAACAGGCGACACACCTAACACCACTGTACATTATGGTGGCCCCTTTATCCAGAAATTCCGAAAAACTTTAGGGAACGGGTGATTTCCAATGTTTCAAGACACGCTGAATCCAATGCCCGTGCTCGAAAAATGCAATTTTCGATCGATACCTATGTGTAAGGATTACGAGTAAAGAAGGAACCCTTTTCAGGCTTTATTAAACAAAACACTTGCATGCATACCGTGCAAACAAGATAACAACAACATCGTAATGCGGGACATGCGATTGCACACAAATAACATAGCCGTAAGACACGCAGACATGCACCATGCAGAACAAACCAAACAACAGGGAGATATGCCAAAACCATGTCACTATGCCCGCACCGACCCAAAGTGTGTCGCCGGTGTTGCCAAATTTTGCACATTCTGATTTTTCACCGCCGATTCGCCCGTGAAAACGGAATACAATCATCGTCCGGTATGACAACTAGAGCCGTCACAAATGCACGTTTTCACACGCCAAAAACCCAAGCGCTGTATCGTTTTTCAAATTTCCCCTGGTAAGGTTGAGAAAGATGGTAAGTTAGAGGCCCGGACGGGCATCGCCAACTATACATTATATTGAAGATAGTGCCGTTTTCGAGTATTGACGGCATTCAAATAGATACGGTAAATAGTTTTCGACTCGATTCTCAAACACGAGTTTTGAAGGTAAAAATATGTCACAAGATAATTATTTAAGATGTACTTAAAGAAAGTTGTGTGTTTACAAGGACTACAATTTATATAATTCAAGCACACATTTCGATTAAATCAAGCGGCATGAGCGTGAAACAGTAACGCACAAATAGTCCAACTGCGACCCCAAAAGATATAGCATGACAGCATATGGCGGATCCGCTGCTGCTGACAGGTGACAGCCACATTCACCACGTCGATGTCTGCCCATCTTATCTTCTGCGACTTTGATATCAACATCGCCTGGATCACCAGATCACTTCTTCTCCGCCCGGGCACGCTCACGAAAGCTTCTTTTTCAGCGGCATGCCGTCTTGGCCGGGCGACACCGGCAACAGCGGGCGACACGGCGACAGCCTCTTGTTGTTAGCTTTACAGCTCGCCCCTCAGTAGACTGTGCACTGGACCATCGCACCGAGTGGCTATAGTGGAGATGGTGTTCTAGCTCCTCCAGCTCTCCTCCCCCCTTCCCCCCATCACACAGCCTCTTGACAGTCGAGCGGCTCTACGTCATCGCCTGCCTTCTGCGGCGCTCCGGACATCCGCCAGCTCCATGTAGTTGTCAGCATTAACGTTTACGTTCTTCACTTTTTACTTAAGGATCTTGTCGTTGGCTGGGCGCCGTCTCAACTCAGCTCAGCCCTTTCGGCTGTAGCGGCGCTTCCTCAGCCGCCGCTCCAGCTACCGGCAGTGCGGAGTTTGTTGTGCGTAGTCTGTTTGCGCGCCTGTCCGACGCTGACCCGGACTATGTTACGCTCTCTCGGTTGAGTCACAGAAGCCGCGTTGAACCTGAGTTCTGGTGGCGGAGACTGCTCAATGCTGTCAATATCTGTGCTAGGGAGGCGTCTTAAGTCCTCTCAGCTGTCTGGCGCCGGTGAGCCTCCATCAGAAAGAGGTTGCAAACGCTTATGGATAAAACAAGAAAGCGCAAAATACAAAAGAGGTAGCCGCAGTCCACCGCTGGTTGTATCGCGATGTTCTGTGATGGGCGTAACGATCAGACGCTCTACCCAGTGTCATGTTGAGACAAGCAGCGCTACGGTAAAGTGACTGTCCACAACGTGTCGGTCAACATGCATCCAGGGGATGTCTACGTTGGCACTTCAACTGACGGCGGTAGCCAGTAGCCACACAGGGCAAGCAGTGACCAAACAGCTGCTCGATGTTACTGTCAAGCGAGGTATTAGACAAGTGGGTGTGTCCGGTGGTCGGCGGAGATGGCATTAAACCAAAATGGTTGGCCTAAACCAAAACGTTAATTGCATGGGCGCTTTAAAGATACATGGAGCTGTGCGGAGTCCGGTGAGCGCCGCAGAGGCAGGCGGATGACGATAGAGCCGCGTATGTCAAAAGAGGCTGTGTGAGGAGCAGCTGGAGGAGCCCTAAGGAAACCTTCTCCACTAAGAACCACCTGGAAGTGCGATGTCATGCACAGTTCTAACTGAGCGAGCGTGTAAAGCTAAACAACCAGAGGCTGTCGCCAGCTGTTTGCCCTGTTGCCGGTGTCGCCCGCACCCAAGACGGCATGCGCTGCAAAAAGAAAGGACTTCGTGAGCGATTGCCGGCGCTGAGAAGAAGCTGTGTGATCCTGTGATCCAAGGCGATGTGATTAGCAAAGTCCAGATGATAAGATTTGCAACATGACGTGATGGTGATGTTGCTGTAATATAACACCTGTCAGTAGCACGGATAGCCAATATGCTTCATATGCTATATCCTGGGCCCAGGTATGCGACTATTTGTGCTTACTGTTTCACGCTCATGCCCGCTTTGATTTTAATCGAAATGTAGCCTTGAACTATACAAAATGTAGTCTCTTTTTACGACATCACAACTGCTCTTTAGAGTCATTCTTAAATTAATTTTCTTGTGACTATATTATGACCTTCAAAACTCGTGTCCGAAAATCGAGTCAATAATTATTACCGCCATCTATTTGAATGCCGTCAATACTCGACAACAGCACTATCTTCAATATAACGTATAGTTGGCGCTGCCCGTACGGGCCTCTAACTTACCATCTTCTCAGCCTTACCAGGGGAAATTGGAAAACAATACAGCGCTGGGGTTTGCGTGTGAAGAACGCCATTGGACTGCTTTAGCATACCGACGATATTGTATTCCGTTTTCACGGCGAATACGGCGGTGAAAAATCAGAATGTGCAAAAATTTGGCAACACCGGCGACACACTTTGGTCGGTGCGGGCATAGGATCGTCGAAAATTGCATTTTATGAGCCACGGCATTGGATTCAGCGTTGTCTGAAACATTGGAAATCACCCGTTCCCCAAAGTTTTTCGTAATTTCTGGATAAAGGGGCCACCCTACTGTACATCCTTCCATTTTCATCAGAAAATAATGCAAATAATAAGACTTTTATTTAACATATGTTCATACAATATACACGGATAGCACACGGGTATAAACAGAGAGAGAGAGTTTACGTCATTTTGCGAAGCAAGCACAACCATGGAAGTCTACACCTAGCGACACAGACGAGCACGCGTAGTTCACTAGGAAACCGTGGCAGTCATCCATCTGTCGCCCCCCCCCTCCCCAGCATCGGAAAGCACTCCGCTTCCTCCCCCAAGTCAATGATGGAGAGCTTCCGCATCCCCGCCTTCGTAAGAGCGCAACACTGCTGGTCCATAGTTCTTCGCGCTGTTCTCCATCATGCCTGACCACCGACGGGCATAGGATGACTGAGACGGTACTGCACCACAGTGCCAGCGCGGGATAAAGGTGTGCCGGAGGTCGTGCGTCGGAGCGAAGGAAATGTAATCGCTGTGAGTGACGAAAGCCTGAGCATTTGGCGAAAGTGGATAGGTAGGATTGCAATGGAAAGTCAATACATTGCCGGGCGCAAATATCGGTATTAAATTGGTTGCTGGCAAGAGTATGCGAAACAACGTAAACATACAATTTTCTACGGTTTACCATTCAAACTCGCTTTCGTTTCAGGCCAGAAGGCGGGACTTCTGAAATGGATATCAATGGCTCTTCAATCCATTAGCGCTATGACCAACATATACAAAACCCGGTATTTTTTACGGGAGTTATGGTGGCTCCAGCCCCCTATACAATTTATCACTATTAAACCATTAGCAGTGGTATAATTCATTCCGAATAAGCTCTCAGTCGCATAACCGAGCTGGGCATGGAGTCAAATAAGAGGTCTAGCCATTTATATCCAGCCTGAAGCTATAACAGCGATCATTGTCTCAATGCAACACACGCCGCGCATACCCTAAAACCAATTCCGAAGTCGCAGAATTGGCTCTGTAAAAGAACGGTCATTATGCAAATAACAGGTAAACGAAGTACAAAAATGTAAAAACGATCTAAACTCTATGCAGACAATATCCTCTTTAAAAGGCGTTCGTCGCTCGGTGACACACGGCAACAGAGATGGGCACATAAGCCTCAGGAAAGCGACGCCTCGGGCCTGGCTAACGTCCCCACATCTGCGACCGAGGCCAACGCAATTGAGTTGTGCAGGTAAGTACAACCGTCTCGACAATCCGCCCCGAGAGAGCGCCCCGGACCGCAGGGAAGACGCACACACCCCGCTCAGCGGAGGACCTCAGAGATCAACACTCTCCTCTCTCTCTCTCTCTCACACACGCACGCACGCGACAGGAGCACGCAAGCTTGCCAATAAATACAAACACCGAGTCTGAGCAACGCGGACACCGCAGCGGGGTTCGGTCGGTCGCCGCTCCGCCCAGGGGGCTCCCTGGACCTCGCGGGACGCGTTGATGGCTGCTGATACATATCATCCAACCCCTGCAGCGTACGCACACCGCCCCGCCATGTCCGCTGTACACCGCCCGCCCCACCGCGCGACGCGCCCAGTAACGCTATGGAACCTCCGCCCTATCTCTCGCAGTGACTAGGTGATATCATATATTTGTCGTCCGACTTGGTCGCAGCCGGCTGCCGGACGCTTCCGCCCTCAGATGGGAGCCTGATCTCCGCCTGAAAGGAGCCCCTCTTAGCACCGCCATCACTTCGGGTTCGCTCCGTACCGCCGGCCTACATCCAGCCTTCCACGGGCCGAGGAACCCTGTCTCTGCACGACTGCTGGGCTGAGCGAGGAACCCCGTCTCTGCACGGGTGCCGGGCTGAGTTGCAGCAGTCGCGTCACACGCCGCACCACGACGGCAGTTCACCCTCTCGTCCTGGAGCAGAGTGACTGGCGAGGAGCAGAGCTCAGCCGACTCGGCCGCACCGTTCGGCAGGGGACGACGGCGGTCCACTCATCTGACCCACAGAGAGCCCGCTTTAGGACCCCTCAGGGAACACCAGAGAGTCTCCATCGGGTTCTCACGGTGGTCGGCCCGGGAGTCCACCCAAGAGTCCTCTCAAAGGTCTCCTCTGGGTCCACCCGAGGGTCTTGATAGGAATCTAGCCGTTCTACCCGAGCTCTCTCGCCTATCTGAGCGCGTCGGGCGGCGGCGCCGGCCGCTGGAGGATGCTCCGCTGGTGGCCGGTCTCGGGTGGCGGCGGCTGCCAATTGGGCGGAGCAGGCTCCCCCGGCTCCCGGCTCTCAGGAATCAGTCGGTTCTTGATTAGCTGAGTGTAGTCCTTCACCAGGTTGGCGATCATGAACGCCTGAAGGTGAAAGGGCGGGAGGTCAGCGGGGCGGCGGCAGCTTGTCGGGTTAGGGCAGATCAGGTCTCAGGTCGAGTAGAGTCGGGCCAGATCAGGTCATGTCAGGTTATGACAGGTTATGTCAGGTCATGACAGGTCATGTCGTCATGTCAGGTCATGTCAGGTCAGGTCAGGTCAGGTCAGGTCAGGTCCAGGTCCAGGTCCAGGTCAGGTCAGGTCAGGTCAGGTCAGGTCAGGTCAGGTCAGGTCACCGTTCCATCGTGCCGACCGGCTTAAGTGAAATAACTGTGGCGGGTACACATCAGGTAATTATAAGTTGTTGTTCGCCGGCGAAAGGCATCTTTTTTTACTGGCTGCTGTGACTGAGCATGGTAAGTAAGAATATACAGATATATTAAAATCAGCCTGATGCTCATTGATAATGCACAAAAAGATCAAACAAAGTTAAGAATTAAACAATATTTCGTGCACCGCACTTCATCAGATAATAGCTTAAAACAGTTACAAGTTGCCAATAAGGCGCCGTAGTTGGCGATGAGCGAGAGAGCGCGAAGGAAATGTATGGTGAATCTCAACTTGATCGGGCAAGTAGTTTCTGAGATACCAAATAGGTGCGCACGTGCAGAGGCACCCATCCCCGACTTGTGGGGAAGTGGCGAATGAGGGGCACCTAGCCACAAACAAAATTTGCGCACAATCTGACCAGCTGTTGCGTTTTTTTGTGTGAGAAAACACGTTTCAACACCCCTCATGCTGCACGCGCCACGCGCAATAGTAGTCAGTAGTCACCCACATGAGTCAACACTGGTATCAATCAAACAAGGGCTGGGGCTGCTCAGCAAAGAAGCCCGCTTGTCAATCGGATGTGCGATTGTAGAGATATGAGCTTCTCAAAAGCGTCGCCACGGGTCGGGTCGGGTTGGGTCGACAAAGTTATAAGCTAATATTTACCTTAGATCTGTTTACGAGCAAGTGCGAAGCGCTCGCTCGTTCTGCCGTGGTAGATAGGAAAAAAATATGAAGATGACGGCTCCGCTCATCCGCCTTTTTTCCTATTTACCACGGAAGAACGAGCGAGCGCTTCGCGCTTGCTCGTAAACAGATCTAAGGTAAATAACAGCTTATAACTTTGTTCTAAGCAATTATCTGATGAAGTGCCGAGCACGAGATATTATTTATTATAAACTTTGTTAGATCTTTTCGTGCATTATTAATTAAAATTAGGCTAGCTTTAATCTCTCTTTGTATCCAATTTCAGACAAATAATTCGTTTGCACAACACCGCGCGCTACAACAACTCTCCATAGCAAACGGGCCGTCAAAAAACGACACGGCGACGTCGAGTACGTCAAACAGCTACAACGACTCCTTTGTCAGCCAATTTAGAACCCCAGAACAGAAACAAGAAAGCAAACCTAACACTCCTCAATTACAAAATAAACATACAGTTTCCCTCCTTCGAACGTAAACGCAAACCTGAAGAACAACGCCCCGAGTATCACCTAACCCCGCGTGAAGATAGCGGAGTGATGTTTTTCAGGCCAAAGGTGCCCGTCCTCGTCTCGGTTAAAGTGCGCACTGCGCATTCATTACACTATTTGCTTCTGTAGGTGAATGGCCTCAGGTACTTAACCGTGAAACATACAATCTCTTGATGAAAAGGACCGAGTGACAAAAACAAAACAGAGGAACTTAAAGATGACATCATCGGCAGTACCAGCTTACTGAAAGTCGGGACACAAAAGAATCGTGAACAGCTTCCCGACAACATTCCTCTGGCAGCTCTCACAAAGAATTCCAACCAACCTCGCAGAGCGTAGCAAATCCCCTCAACTACTCTTAACCCCTCACAGTCCAACAATATCACCCTCCCTCATTTACCCAATCTTCCTGCGGTCTCACCTGGCCCGTGTTGAGAATGATCTTGCTCTGTTTGCGCGTACTGCCAGTGATGATCATCAGCGAGTTGATGGCCGGGCTGTAGTTGACGATGTAGTCGTACTCGTAGGTGCAGAGCACATTTCGACTGCGGAAGTCCAGCAGATGGACGCCGTGCTCGTCCACGGCCAGCCACAGGATCTTGGGCCAGTTGGACGTGAACGATTGCTGGCGGAGGGGAGAAAGGTGAGAGGCGTGATATGATTGTATCTAAATACCAAAAGCTGCGGTGTTCGAGTTAAGATATGAATGTTGAAGCATGATGCTAGTTCAAGCGCCGACTTTAAAATATAAATTGCACGATGAAACTGGATAAATAAATCACTGGCATAAAATGTGATTCCCTGAAGGCAAAATGAATACTAACGACCGAAAACACAACATTCAGCACCTCACATGATAAAGACAGTTTCAAAGCAAAAAGCTAACCCGGTCCCACCACCATCTCCCCACCACGCACACCACCAACCGGGCCGCCGCACTTACCACCACCTCGAAGATGCTGGCCCGGTAGAAGGGCCACGACTGGATGAGGTTGAGGAAGGCCTGCTTGGCCTGGTCGGACGACATGCCCTCCAGACTCTGGTGGTGCACGGTGACGGTGTGCACCGAGGCGACCGTGGTCACCCGCGGAGGCAGCGTGTACGCCATCACCTGCTGGTAGTCGATCGCGGCCAGATTGTAGTCGCCCAGCTCTATCTGCGCTCGCAGCGCTGTCAGCATCACCTGAGGGCGCACACGGGGTGACGTCATACATAGAGGTGGTGACGTCACGAGCGAGAGGTGGTGACGTCATAACGAGGTGGTGACGTCACGAACGCGGACTGAATGACGTCCTGACCCCCTGGGGTTGTCTGGGATGTCAAGTTCGGTCGCTGGCAACGGCAGTATATCATCCCGGGCTCGAGTCAACATATCAATGGCGCTAAGGCGGCTAGAAACCACCTTGCCTTCGGTAACAACCTTGCTCGTATGTCCATATCACATACACAACGATTGCCAAGTCGCCTTCGCCTTCATTCACCGTGACGTGCACCACCGCCGTCACTCACCGCCTCCATGGTGGTGAGCGGGAACTTGTCGTTGCGCACGTTGTGCAGCATCTGGTGGTACAGCAGCTCCTTCTCCACCCTGTCCTCCAGGTCGAGCGTCTCGTCACACAGCAGGTGCTTCTTGAACAGGAAGATGTGCTGCTTACGCGCCTTGTCTGTACCCGCCGTCGCCGACTGGTATCTGTAACCGAGCGTCACACGGAGTACAGAGTGTCACACGGAGCGTCATACGGAGTTACAGAGTGTCACGGAGCGTCACACGGAGTTACAGAGTGTCACACGGAGTTACAGAGCGTAACACGGAGTTACAGAGCTCACACGGAGTTACAGAGTGTCACACGTGAGTTACAGGAGTGTCACACTCGGAGTTACGGAGCGTCACACGGAGTTACATAGGTCACAGAGCGTCACACGGAGCTTACATAATGTCACACGAGTACAGAGTGTCATCCGAGCGTCACACGGAGTTACAGAGTGTCACACGGAGTTACAGAGTGTCACGGAGCGTCACACGGAGTTACAGAGTGTCACACGGAGCGTCACACGGAGTTACAGAGTGTCACGAAGCAGCACATAGAGGGTTAGAGTGTCAAGAGGCGCCACAGTGTTGTGGAACAGCAAGAAGAGAGTTATGGAGTGTACGCAACGGCATACAAAGAATTAGAGTGTCACCGTGCGTCACATGGCGTGGGGATACCATGAAACGACGAGGAGAGACTGGAGATCTTTTAGAGATAAACCGACTTGAAAAATACAATGGAGTGAAATGACGTCGCTAAAATGACCATTTGCCATTTTCAAAGACATAAGTAGTCTTTTTCACAACCCACATAAGCTCGATGGGAAAAATTGTTGAAAGTTGCATCGATAGATACATACAATTGCACTTGCATTATTAGGAATATTCGAGGGGGGGGGGGGTCAGAATCTGTACTCCCAAGTGTCATGCAGGAAAATCAGCACAGATACAATCATATGAGAGGGATTATTTAGCGCGTTTACTCATCTTTACACAACAACTAGAAAGGTGCATTTTACTGTCTTAGTTACGCAGCTCCACTGACTGCGTTACGTACCAGAACCGTGGCTTATAACGCGGCGGTGGCCGCGGTTCGTTCAATGTCCTCCACGTCAATAGGCTGCCACGGTATGACGTTTTTTAACTCCCGGAAATCGGGCTTATAAGATGACATTGATTGGGCGGCAAAGTAACAGGGCGTGGTCGGCGGCCTAGATTGGACCTGGTCAATAGTTGCGACTAGGGTCGATGTCACCCCTCCCCACAAACACCCTGCGTCTTACCAGCGCGCGGTGACATCGGCGCGGCACTGCCCCCGCGGCCTGATGCAGAAGAGTCGATAACAATGTTGAGAAAACAAAACACGCCTGTCGTATAATTACGGCACGGGGTGACCCAGAAGAGGGTCGGTCGCTGGTCCCGACAACGCCGGCTACGCTGCCTAGCAAAGAGGGGAAAATACGAAAATTCGCTACACGAATCACGATTATGGACATTTATAATACATTGCAGATAATTCATGCTTTGTAAACTGCACTTGAAATGTTTTAACTGATCGAAAGCTTCCGACGACGAAGACCCAAGTTTTAACGAATATAAAACAGAAAATAACTCGTACGAGCTGCTTCCCGCTGCGTGTTATACAAATTCTACACAGACGGTACGAAGGATGATAGGTCTGTCAGTTGTGCATTTACAGTGAATAACGTTTTTTCTCGCATAAACTGTCTGCCTACTGAGCTGAGTTGTTTGCGATTAGTGAGGCGGTTAATTAAAGGGAATATAGTACCTTTAACATTAATTTTTAACTGAGATAGCCGGATTGTCGGGTGTACTGAGAAACCTCCAAACCTGAAATTTTCCCTTCCAAAACGACCTAGTTGCTGAGTTACAACGCAAAAACCGTTGGGCATATTTGGGCATTAAAAGGACAAATTTCGTGACGTTTCGCATACGTCATAAGTAGTTACTTCACTGTGATTTCACCCACTTTCGCGTTTTCGCTATTTGAACGCGGTCTTGATTTGAAACGTCGCCCGCCACCGAAGGGTAACGGCTTGTCAATTTCGAAATGGTTGTAAGTTTTCCTCGTCAGTTTTCATTGGATTTCCATTTGAAAATAATGCAGACACTGGTCTCCAAAAGGTCTTCACATCAACAACTTCAACATCAGGTAATACTTCAGCAACGCACC
>VOPJ01000331.1:0-20172 GCA_014673585.1 Semibalanus balanoides
TCTTGCCCTCGCCCCTGATACCGGGGAGAGGACTTTAGTAATTGTATTGGATTCCACTGCGTGCAGCACCGATAGACAGAAGCAGAGACAGCGGACATAGCTTTTGCACTACACCTGTACCTTCGCGTACATCAATAATTTACGTCACCTATGAAACAATTTAGCAGTTGCGTCAAAAATTGAGATATACCAATTTTAGTGACGTCCGTACCTACATGACATTTTTTGTCCAAAATAGCTAAATGTTGGAAAATTGCAAAAATATATTTTTAAAACAAATTGCTAAATTAAAAACGTTAAAACACGTGAAATGACAAGTTCTACGAAATGGCTGTCTCGGATTGGGAAAAAATCGTTTTCTGACCCTAAAATTGTCACAAAAAAAGTTTGTTACCAAATTGACTGTAAAATCCAAAATTTTAACAATTTTGCCCCCCCCCCCAACTACAAATGAGTTCCTACGCCCATGTTTGATTTTGACCCATATCCACTCTTCATCTCCTATTTCTAACTCGGGTTGTCTTTGGAAGGGTAGTGATGTGTGGATATAAATTGCTACGCCGCCGCCATGTCTATTTCTATGTCGAGTCAGGGGTGTATGGAAGCCTTCCAATTGGTATAAACTGCTGGCTATCGTGTCATTTAATTTAGTCNGCGTTGTAATTTAAGAGCAATGCTTCTAGAAGCGAAAGCTCTCTGGCGAATATCGATAATTAAGTGCCGTCAGAATGTGATTGGCGACTTTGGAATATCTCAGCAACTAAAGTGAATCTGGGGAAATGAAGTACATGGCTAAATTCAGAAAAATATGTTCTGCAGCTAGAATCCACATGACCAATGTGAGAAGGCACACTCCCTTTAACTTTGTCTACTGGGTATATACTTTGTCGTGTTATCTTCGAACCATATTTTCTTGCGCCATAGATTTTGCAATTATTTCAGCGCATAACTGTTTTGTATCTATCATGGTGCATTGTGCAATGTGCATTCATATCTTTTATCACATGGAAATGTTGAACTGAGGGCTTACGTGCTTAGCGAAAGAACAAAAAAGGAAATTGTCGTTCCTGCTCCAGCAGATGACCATTTACATAAACATTTTCTTAATAAAATTCGAGCCCATCAATCCGCGCTTGACCGGGGTCTTATCCGAACGCCATTGACCGGGGGCAAATATTGCCCCTTCGTTATCTCCGGAACCGATGATCGTAGCGAGACGTACAAGGCTGTGTTTGAAAGTTCTCATTGAGACACATCTTAAACATACCCTATTTTTTAATTGAGGTCGCATAATTAAGGTCAAAGTTGGGTCAAAGGCCAAAATCAAGACATTTGAGTTTATAGACCATATTTTCCATCCAGAGCCTTTGATTGCAACCATGATCACCCAAATTTTCCCCAAAGGTATAATACACATATTGCATGAGCAAAAATAGTTTTTTTGCAAAGGTCAAGGTTAAGATCAGGTTACAAAAGGTCCCTATCCGAAAACAGATTTTCGAAAGTCATGCGACACATGTTTTATGGCCTGTTCTATATGTAGAAATCGATAGTGATAATCAATGCACCATCTGAGCTCATTCAAATAAAGTTGGTGTCAAGCTGAGGTCAAATTCAGGTCAAATGAGATCAATTTTTTAATTGATAAATCATAACAAAAAATGCATGTTTTAGATCAGTTTTATCTTAGAAATACATTGCTGACATTTATCATTCTTTATCTTGAAAAAATGCATTTTCAAAATATTACGGTATCAGTTATCATTCATAGGCCTTCTAAGTAAAAAAATTGTGCCCTTTATTTGAACTTGGTTTGTATACTGTTGTAACACTTTGCTTTCACATAAATCTCTAGTTTCTTATATTTTCGCAAACAAAAAATTTGTGTCAAAAAATTAAATGTCAAAACTTTGAGACAGACAGTGAACAATTATTTTGTTTAACCCGCGCACTGCAGGGGGTTCGCGCCGAACACGAACTGCAAGGGGGGTTGATTTCCGCCCCACCGTGAGATCTCCAAAACTACGCAACGTAGCGACAAGCAAAAAACGGCATTAGATAGCTTCGAGGCAAGCTCATATCGGAAAAGTATTTCAAGCCCTTCTTGGATCAGGTCACAATTTGAGGTCACCAGTGGTCACACAAGGTTCAGATTTTCCGGTTTTGGACTCTTTTAGGGACTATTTCCAGAACCCCGTTTCTCGGAAACATGATAGCTAGGAGCAAACAAATAGAAAAGGCAATCGTAGCTATTGAAATTTGCAATCGCATCCAGTCCTCAAATTTGAGCTCAGATCAATAGTTTAGGCTCCAGAGGTCATGACAGTCAAAAAATACTGTTTTTAGCCAAAAACAGTTTTTTCGTGAATAGCATGTACCTATGAAAGATAGGGAAAACATTTTGATGCCATCGTGTTTGCTCATTGATGCGCTCTGAAACATAACACCGATGACCTGGTAGATCAATTTCAAAATTTTGACCTTCAGGACAAGTCATTTAGTGACCAGATAGGTCATTTTGCATATGGAGCAACCGGCTAGAAGAGACGAAACACATTGTGTCAACTAATCGTCTCTATCTCTCTTGCTATCAAGAGTTATTTAGCAAAATAATCTGATGACTCAGATACCTTGTGAAATCCTAGAGCAGCGAAATTGCACCTTGATCATTTAGAATGAGCTAAAATAGCATGATTCTGAAAGAAGTTAGCCTGATCCCAATGCATATTTTCTGAAAAGGGAAGCATTTAGTTTATTTTCCCATTCACTTATAATGGGGAGGTCAGGAAATTGACCTGACCTTTGCGTCACCGATACGAAAAATCCGAGTTATATTACGAATTGTAGGTACTGATATATCTTATGAAATCCTGCAAAAAGTCTCAAAACTTTCGAAAAAGACTGTGGCTTTGGCACGAACGCAAAACATTTTGAAAGGTGAGGTCACTTGACATGACTTGTGACCTGAGATGACCTGAAGTCAAAACTTTTACAAAGTGTGGGTAATTGATGCCCAAACAGGTGTACGAAATTTGGCGGCACTGCGCGTCGCCGTTTTCCCGCTACTTCTGAAAAAAACTGAGGGGGTGGGCGGAAATCAACCCCCCTGCGGTGCGCGGGTTAAGAACATTTATTCGTCGATCTGATTTTGTTTTATTCCAGTTTATCTTCGAATTTTTCCTTTTACAGCTGTTCCAAGTTTTTGTGATTTTATTGCTAAATTCGCACTTAGGTCGGTGTGCTTGAAAGGCAAAAAGGTGACTTTCTTTTTAAATTTGGTCTTTATGTTGCTTGAAAACTGCTCTTTCACATACATTTCGGATTTCGATATTACAAAAACAACTCTTAAATAAATGGAGTACAAATAATAAAAAAATGTAATTTTGATATTGCAATTTTATACAACATGTAATTTCATATATTTCTGTTTTTTGGGGTTTTAGTTTATCATAAAATGTAACTATTTTACAGCTGCTTAAAACTTGAGTGATTTTATCGCTGAATTCGAGAAACGTGACGTACCTCCCCCCCACCTCCCCGGAGTTCTGGTGTCAATGTGAAGGCGCACCGACGGGGGAAGTTAGTCGCCCCCTGAGGTTGCCTTGATTAGTGAGACAACGGCGGTGATTTAGTGTTGCTGTTTGGGTATCTACAAAAAATTGAAAATTTTAACCAAATACAGCCGATGTACAATTGATGTGGAGGAAGGTACTGAAAGTTTCAGACTGATTCTTTAATAGTGTGTAAGTTATCGCGAATATTCAACAGAGGGGGCACTATTTGTCCCCCCCCCCCGATCAAGCGTGGGTTAAGCAAATGCACGGTTACCGCTGGGTAAAGGTACCCAGTACCCACTCAGTCGTTCCGAGCACTGGTTTGTCGAGGCGGTGCTACGATGGCATGCAGCGTTCCGCAGCTCGTATGACCGCGTTTCTTTTGTTGGTCGCCTGGTCACAGGCGGCTGGCAGGACCACTGGGTCGATATGACCACTAGATACCGTTGCTACACACGGCGCAGTCAAGCAAGTTGGCACAGTCGCACGGCGAACGTGACCTGACGACCTGAGGAGCGAAAGTAGAAACGGCGCTATATCGAAGCGCTGACGGCGGATTTTAGTGGCTCGCCCATCAACAATATTGAAGTAGATGGTCCCTGGTTATTGTTCCAAGTTTGTGTGCGTATACGTATGTTCTTTTATATTAAGATTATTTCTAACCGGGCCAGTGCATTTCACCACACTGAAAACAAAAACAAACAAGCATCCTTAGAATGTTGGTGACCAAAATGCATACCCTGGAATTTCCGTGTAACACCATTTTTGACACCGATTGACACCATTTAACGGCATTTGTGGGGTGTACAAAGCTCTGGTCAGCACCTTCAAGGTTGTCGTTGGGGTGTCTGACACCACCAATGTACCTGAGAAACTCCCGTGAGGAGTTTCTAAATTCCCGTGTGGGGTTTCTCGGGGATATCGGTGGTGTCAGACACCCCAATGACACTCTTGAAGGTGTTGACCGGAACTTTTACAGGCGCGGATCCAGGGGGACCTTGGCCCCCCCCCCCCCCCTTGAGCCTGACTTTCCTTATTGGATGCGCCCGTAGCGCGCCGGAGAGCGCAACTTTTTGTATTGCGCCCCCCCCCCCTGACCGAAATCCTGGATCCGCGCCTGTTTTACACCCTAAAAATGCCGTTAAAAAGTGTAGATCGGTGTCAAAATGGATGTTAGACGGGAATTGCAGGATATGCATTTTTGCCAACTTTTAAGGTTATGTTTTTTTATCAATGCAGGCATACATGGCGAAATAACGAGTCTCATTAAAAGATCGTAATTTCTACAGCCCGTAGGCCTATTTTTGTTATTTGCTAAAACTTTTGATTTTGCTCAGATTGTATCTGTTAATGCATAGCACTGTCCCCCTGAACAAGTGAATATGAGATACCAGAATTATAGCGCAGACTGAAAATTTACTTTGTTGAAAGACGCTCGTCGTTGCGCTCAGAAAATACGTCAGCGGACCGGAAATACTATATAAATTTAGTAATTTGTAGCATCGAAAAGAAACGGGAACGGAGAACATTAAACCTGAGGCAGTGTGCACAACAGCAGGCCATTTGTAATAGTATGCAAGCAATAGTGTAGCTTGGCTTTACGACGTTTCTTTGTGTAAAACTGTGCAATAGCTAGCACTGCAGCAAAGTTGAAAGCAAAATTATAATTTGGATATTCACCAGGAAGAGTTGTTAGAAGCTTCACGTAAAAACGTGATATTGGACAGATTGTATAGCAAAAATAAGTGTAAAGCCAAGGACTTACACCACTCGTAAAAAATGCTATACAATGAACGATGTATGTGTTTCAGGGAAAAGTACAGAACACAAAACGAGACTGAGGATATCACTGTAAGGGCGTCATATGGCCAAAGCCGTCAGTGCGTCCAAAAGCCGCGCAATCATCATCACTGTACCACTCGACTTCGTGGTACAGTGACGTCACTTCTGTTCTGCATTCCGTACTATTGCACTGTGTTTAGGAATCGCAACCAAGTTAAGGAGGAGGCTGGTACTTAGCGAGACATAAGTCAGTCAAAAATATAGATATTGTTTTTATTTTTTTCAGGGGCATCGTTCATGCTTTTTCTAGAATTTACCTCCCAGTTTATAATATGTTTGACCATTTTCATTTATATAAATTTTACCTCGAAAAAGTATTCTTTTCATCACAAAATCACAATTAAAAAATATATTTAAAAAAAACTGGAAGATATAGTGTACAACAAAGCATGGACGATGCCCCTAAAAAATCAAAGCAATAGCCGTTTTCACGATGAATTATTTTGCGCGAAGTGTTTAAAAGCAATTTGTAATGTTTAAAAATGTTTCAGTAGTAGCCGTTTTCACGATTGACTAATTGGCGAAAAAAACTTGCCCTACGGGACCATAGGGCGATTGTTAAAACATTTCTCGCAAATTAATCCATCGTGAAAACGGCTACTACTAAAACATGTTAAAACATTTTAAAATGTTTTAAATCATTTATCGCAAAATAATCCATCGTGAAAACGGCTAATATTTATATTTTTGACCGACTTATGTCTCCCTAAGTGCCAGCCTCCTCATGAACTTGGTTGCGATTCCTAAACACGCTTGCACGGAAACTCATACACTATTTGTATAACATTCACCTGCACAACGGGCGTCTAGTCCGCCAACTCAAGGCAAGCTGCATTGCTGTCATTTTTAACGACTGAAATACCCACATTGTGGTGACAACAAACAGTTCCTGGAATGGTACATTTTATTTCTGAGTAAATGGCATAACATACAATGTTTCTGGTGAGTGGTGACATTTCTGATGGGCTAACACGACCCAGATATATATTATTCTGTGTCACACTACACCCATGTCACGAGTTGTTCACCTGCACGCCGCCAGGTGTTATGTAACTCGCGACATGGATTATATAACTCGGGGTATTGCACTGGTCGCTTTGAAGGCAGTATCGATAAACTGGGTAAATTTGTATTATTTACGGGGTCATAATGCTAAAAATAATATTACATTATAAATGCATTAAATAACGTTGTTGAATACTTTAGCTCAGGATAATTAAAAATGCACGTATGTTTTTTATGTAATTTAACTATGTAAAGCTGCTTAACGACATTATTATTAAGTATTTTCCAATACTTATATTATATATATACCTACATGTATGTCTACATGGATGTTACATATCTAACACTACGCACATCACCGAAAAAATATATGAACTCATGTTGCAAGGGCAATATAAAAAAACACCTCAAATAGCTTGCTCAGTGGCGTATTTATGGGAGAGCCATGAGGACAATGCACCCCCCTCCCCCTGGCACTGAAGACGCGGTCCAGATTATGTTGTATCCAATCGGCACGGACACCATTTGTGTGTAAATTTAAAGATAACCAGGACAAACTTTTTGACTGATAATGCAAGCGGTTTTATAAGTACAACATGGTTCTTGGATTTATAAATTGATAATTGTGCTCCTAAAGCATGCCTCCCCCACGGCTGATTTCCAAATACACCACTGAGCTTGAAATATCTGCGAACGCCGAACACCGAAAATTAATTATCAACAGTATAACAGGCATGATATTATTATCAACAGTATAACAGGCATTGCATTACTGAACGATGCTGGTATGTAGATATTTGTGATCGAGGCGTTTTTTGAAATTACTGCAGAGCGAAGCGAGTGCAAGTAATTTTGAAAAAACGCCGAGATCAAAATAATATACAACACAGCAGAGTTTAGTAAGTCTTTTACGCATATGTGCCAGTGCGGTTGCCATGGGTATGCCGGAAATACCACATCTCCACGCGCTAAATGCTTTTACATTGCTCGGCATATGGTAATTGAACCGAACACGCTGTGTGTAGACTATGCATTGCAGACACAGATACTGTGTCGGATGGTCGACCATGGTGCCTGCTACTGGCCAGCAGGCCCTCAGACCAGAATATAACTGCAAATCGATTGCTGACACCGCCAGTCGCCACCCGCCACCGCCAGTCGCTGGCTGCACTAACTAGCCGCCATCGAGCGTCCATTTATCGCCGCGGCAGGAAAGTGGTCCCACTCACTCCCAACTGGCGCCACCCGGAGCCTTCAGTGCAGATCGCTGAGTCACCTGCAGCTCCTTGTTCCCCTGGCTCCTTGTTCCAACCCCATCCATTAGATATGGATTAAATTGCATTCATTTTATTCTCGTCTGCTTTGAATTTGAAGGTTCAGTATCAGTTCTAATGTAAAATGCATTAACGAGAGTGTAAATTTTACTTTGAACATGTGTACTGTCCTTACGTGATTAGTATTTTATAGCTAATTCCAGCACCATCGTTCAGAGTTATGCATTTTTTTACTTGGTTTTGATTGGAATGAATTAATTTGTTGTTAAGTATGACCTACATGGTTTTGATACAGATAAGGACCGAATGAATTCAATTAAAATTCCAAGAGACTTCACTCTAATCGTTGTCCGTTGAATTGACTTCGAATTGGTGTTTGGATTGAAGTTGAAGTTGAATAGAGTTTAATTAAATTGTAACCGGCTGTTTCAGTTGAATATGATATTGATGATTAATATGATCGTGTGCAGTGTGTGAATGCTTGCTTTAGTCACCGGCTTCTGGGTTTGTTAATATGGATGTCGTATTTTGTCACAATCGTGATCCCGCTCCCGCTCCCGACTGCTTCCCACGACTTGCTTCAATTGTGCTGCAGATAATATGTAGAAGGTATGCTACTTTTAGGTTAGTATTCAATCTGATATTATCTATAAGTACTTCAATACTGGCATTTTAGTTTTACACCCATTTGAGGCGTATATTTTCATGTATTCGCTTCAATAAAATAATATATTATTTATATTTCATATTAATATCACATTCAACTGCTGTAACGGGCCCAACATTTTGAGGCAGATGAAAACGTTCGCTCAAAAATGCCTCTTCGAACATTTTGGCGACATTATAGAAGCAAAATTATTTATTTTTGGTCAAATAAAAACTGCCTTTTCCTGGAAAAAATACATGCTGCCATTTGTAGATCAGCATGTTGTCTATCGTGAGCTCTTCGGATAAGCTCAACTTCGATTGAGACGGATATATATAATATTATTTTGTACATCAATTTCATTTTGTTACAGATCTTTGGAAAGAAAGAAAGTGCTGCATATGGATCAGTTGTGTGATTGTAGACCTCAGGCGAATCTACAGACTATCACAATTGCATGGTGTCTCGAGTGCACGATAGTAGCGACCGGCGGCCGGCCGCCCCGGAGCGACAGGCACCACAAGATGGTTTTAAACGTGAGCTCAAAGAGTACCTGATGAAGCGTGAGCGTGAGACCTAGTCTTATGACTCACTGCGCTCGTTAACATATAATGCGCTTTGTGCTGTGTGCTCTGAGATGCGTACATGATGTATGAGTGTTGCGTCACCCAAGCCCAAATATTGTCATGTGTTTTTGACACGAGTCATGGACTAGCCGTTGCATGCAGCGGATATGGCTCACGAAGTGAAATAAATAAACAAGGAATTCGACCGCTCAAATACAATTTCAGATGATTGTTCAACAAATGTGTATCGCATGCAATACGTGTCCTGGAATCAGAGGAGAACAACAATTTGGAATCCAATCGTGCCGCTTTCACGGTTGAAGCTGTGCCCGCGTTTTTTTAGTTATATCCGACATGTTCCTCCTAGTTTTACGTGCAAATCCGCTGAAAACTGCTCTCTGAGCGGGATCTTGCCGCATATTTCATTCAATATATCGAAAAGTATTTGAGTTATCAATTGTGACATCTGCAGAAGATCTTTGGAAATTCTTTAAAAAAGTGAAATTACGAAAACCTACGTTCGTCAGACTCCATCAAAACGATGACCTCACTGAGCACTGCACCGACTCACTGACCCTTCCCATCACAAGGTGCAGTGACCCCTTTGAACAACGCACGGCCTGCTTCAGCTCGTTGTCGTACCTCCGGCAGCACGTAAGGCGCCTCATGCAGTACCTAATCCTCTCCGTCACCACCACCTCCGTCTCCACCATCTCCTCCACCACCATCTCCGCCGTCGCCCGCTCCGTCACCGCCGCCGTCCAGACCAACAGCACCGGCGGCGTCAGCGGCAGCGTCATTGGCGGCATCAGCGGCGCCTTCAGCAGCATCAGTCGCGCTCTCCGCCGCACCATTGACTGCGTCTCCAGCTGCCTCGGACGCTGCAGCCGCCTCCTCCTTGGCGCCGTCCAGTGCACCGTTCATGGCGTTGGTGGCGCTTCCGGCGGCGTTTTGTGCGGCATCGGTGGCGGTTTCGGCGGCGTCTTCGGCGGCGTCCTTGGCGGCATCGGCTGCGTCTCCGGCGGCGTCCTTGGCGGCGTCAGTGGCGTTCTCAGCAGCCTCGGTAGCGGCGTTTTTGGCTCCGTCGGCGGCTCCTCGCGCGGCCGCGCTCGCCTCGGCCTGAGCGTTGCCGGCCGCCTCCGAGAGTTGGGCGGAACCAGCGGCCTTCAGCTTGTCCATGTCTGGCATGTCCTGTCCGAGCGCGCCTCCGAGTCCGCCGGCCGCCGGCACGTCTGGTCTCGGGAACCGTTCAGCACCGTTTTCTCCATCACCTGCGGACATATCGCATTCAGACGGCTGTTAGTGTGGTGGTGACATGGCTCCGGTAGTGTGTACAGAACTCTAGGCAATGTTTTGGAGCTCTGGTGTCATTGTGAGCGCGCACCGAAGGGGGGAAGATAGTCGCCTCTTGACTTTGAGGTTTTCTTGATGAGTGGAACAGCGGCGGTGATTTAGTATTGCTGTTTGGGCATCAATTACTCACATGGTGTGAAATTCTTAACCTCGGTTCATCTCAGGTCAGGCCAGGTCAAAAGGTCAAGTCGAGTAACCCTTGGTATAAAGCCATATCAATCCAGAGGAAATAGCTAAATTTGAACATTTCTAAAAAAAACATTCTTGAGTCAAATATAAATAACCGTGTCACATTTTTATTCTTTGACATCAACGAGGTCAACTAGACATCAACTTAGTGACCCCGTGGTCACGTTTTTTTTTTCTTTCTTAATAGCTCAACCAAATCAAGGTAGAGCAATGCCATTTTCACCATTTGGTTTGGCCCGTCGACACACACCATTTGAGTGTAAAAGTTTACCTTGAAAACTGACTTACCCTAGCCTCAGGTCAAGCAATTATGTGGATATGACCTAATAAAGTCACCCGGTATGCCATTCGATGCGTCTCCTACAGTGAAACACAATGGTGAAAACTGTATCACTTAAAATCAGTGTCGGCGGAAGGTACTTTCAGATAGGTGGCAAAAAACAGGGGCCCTCTTGGCCAAAGGACCCCCACGGAGGAAGTCCCCTCCCAAAAATACGCAAAATGAAATCTCCTCAGTCCTCGGATTTAGGCCACTATATTTTGCAGGGCCCTAAATGGTCGCAAAAACGCAGGCCCATGTTGAAGTATCAGGCCTTCCGAGGGACTCTCCTCCATGCCAAGGGCCCCCTCAGCCCGACTGAGTCGACCTTAGAGGGCTTAGAGGGCTCATCAGCCTGACTGGAGGCACCTCGAGGACTTTATTCATTTCTTCGGTAAACTAACTTTCTTGTTGGAGGGCTCTCTACAAATGTATGGGGGAATAAGATGTGTCCCCCAACTTTCTGAGTGGGGGCAGTTTCCCCACCCTCCCTGCCCGTTCCTTATCTGCCTTCCCTGCAATTAATCGTGTTCCTGCCAAAAGTTTGTTTGATCATTTTTGAGATTTTTGTAATTTTTTCAAGTGTTTTGACCTCAGCTGACCGAACTATTGACCTGGGGTCAAACCTGATGACATGACATTAATACAAATTATCATTTTTATTTGTATCGTTTTTCCGCGCGTTGTTAACTGTTGTAGTCTTCGAGATATTAACGGTTTTGTTAAGGACACCCATATATGGCCGAAATTTAACATTCCATGATCTCTGGTGATCTCAATATTGACCTTTCCTAAACATGATCTAAGTATTTGTGATAGAGCTTGTCTCAAACTATGTGATATTTTACTTTGCTTATATGTCACCAAATGTTTTAGCTTAGTCCGAGAGAACACAATTGCTTGAATTCAAAATCATTTCAGTCACCTAGCTCAACGCGCAGCCTGTCTGGACTTTGAATTTTGCAATGACTTGTGATCGCTCTTCGACCATTTTGTATCATGCGAGCAAAAAAATCCGTTCGAAGTTTGCGCAAAGTGACGATACAATAAGGTCATGAGTTGATTGCATATTTCGTAAATTCAAAGTGATCATTGTGTCATGCTTTTGAGCATAGTTTTTTTAATTCAATTCGTTTGCGATGCTAAAGGAATGAAATTACTTGTTTTATCATGATAGTTTTCTCTTCATTTTTTAAAGTTTCCTAATTGTAGCCATGCAATTCTCACACATTTCGATTTTTGTCTTACTCAAACATAGCACTGATGTTTCTGGTTACGATTGTCCAATTTTAATCAGAGTTATCTACACTTATGTAACTTTCTCCCAATTTTAAGTTAACATACTATGACCATGCTGCTGTAGACAGTCATATCCCAAGACTGGGTGCACAATGCACATGTCGATGTTGATGTTTTTTGCCAAAGTCACCGGCTAAGTGTCCTTTGATACACATGTCCCTACACATGTCACACATGTCCACATGTCCTTACATCACACATGTCCACATGTCCTTACATACAAATGTCCTTTGTTCCTTTTGCGAAGGTCGACGACCTAGCGGCGTGACGTGTAGCTATGTATACTGCGTGGTGGGCGACCGTGGGTTTGTCGGTCGATATGGGCTGCCACCGTCACCGGTCAGACCGACCGACACTAACCCGTGCCGTGCCGGTGCTCGGCGCCACCTTCGCCGTGCCGCGGAGGGGGGGGGGGGGTAGGCACCCCTTCGAACTCAGTTCCTGTGTGATGTTGACAAAAAACAAGTTCGAACGCTCTTAACAGAACAATGAGCACCTCAAGTAACTTAAGTCATTTTTAAAACGGAGGCCAAAATTGGGGTCACCATAAGTCATCAAATGCCACATTTTCAAGTTTTCGTATTTGGATTCAAAAATAGCAAAATATCTTGGGCACTATGATGCTAGCAAAAAAAAAAAAATGATAAAAAATTGAAATTTGCAATCGACATCATACCTTAGATTTTAGCTCAGGGCAATAGTTTAGTAGTGGTCATCAAATATCAAAATAATATTTTTTGCAAATGTGTTTTTTTCGCAATTGTTTGTTTTACCCTACAAAGATACTTGAAAACAATTATTATAACACCACCGTGTTTACCTCGGCAAGGCACTTTGACAACTATAATCGTGACCTGGTTAAGTCAACTTCAAAATTTGACCTCAGGTGAAGGTCATTTGATGACCCAGGTAGCTCATGCTGCACTTGGAGTGATGTGAATCGATGAGACAAACGCAGTGGTGAAATCCGCACGTCGCTATCTGTAATAACATATTGTAAGACTCACGACCTCGTGTCATCTCAGATCAGGTCACCAGGCCGGTCATGTCATGTGACCCCGCCCAAAAAAAAGTTTGCGGTCCTACCAAAGCCACAGTTTTTTGGCCGATCGGTTTCGTACCTACAGGATTTCCTAAAAGCATGAGCACTTACAATTTGTTTTTTATCGTATTTTTGCATGTAAATGATCTAAGGTCAGCTAAATGTCTTCAACTTTCCATTATAAGTCAATGGGTAAATATTAAAATGCTTTCTTTTCTGAGAATACGCATGATATCAGCCCAACTCCTTCTAAATCATGTTAATCAAGTCTAAATCATCATAGACCATTCTTGAAGGTCCAGGTGCAGTTTTTGTTCTGGTATCCCGACAGGGTCAGCCGAGGTCATCCGAGGTCACCAACACCTTTTCGCTAATAACTCGCGATAAAATCAAGATAGATAAGAAATAACGCCACCAATATTTTTGTCTCGTTGAGAAACGTCTCCAAATGTGAAACATGACCTAGTTTGGTCACCTCTTGACCTTGACCTGTAGTCAAATTTTAGGTTGACCTTACCTGGTTATAATATATATTATTAAATGCGCCTTGACGAGACAAACACAATGATGTCTAAGTTACTGTCGTACCTTAATTAAGTAAGCAGTTATTTATGACAACAGTTTTGACAAAAAATTGCCTTTTTAATAATCGATGGCCGCTAGAGCCTAAACAATTGATCTGAACTCAAATTTGAGAGCGTGATGGCTAGTGCACATTTCAATGACTTTCTAGTTTGGTTCGTTTGTTCCAAGCTATCATAGTTCCCGATATATATTTTTGTGGGGGGAATCTGGAGTGAGGTCCTAAATCTGGAAAATCTTACCTTTGATGACCTCTGGAGACAGTGGCGTATTTATAAATCAGCCAGGGGAGGGGTTACACACCGACGGATCCAGATTGTCTCTGTGGGAAGTATCTTTGTTTCCAAAAGGTATCCTTTTTCTCCGCGGATTTGGGCCGGTCACCTAATTTTGGTATTCGAGCTTATAGAATACACTTTTTCGGGAATATTATTTTGTTGTAAAAAAAATGGGGGAAAAAATCAGAGCTGTTTTTTGTTTTGCTCGGAAAAACAACAACACAAACGTGGTATTCCGTAGCATATACACATATAAGTAATAATGACGTTCATCTCATACCAACTTGCAGGGGCGTCACCGATAATTCTTGATTGGGGGTTCGGCTGAAATTACGAAAAAAATGTACCTCTATTTTGTATGCGTGTATTTAAGCCTTTGCAGCATTTTTAATATGGATTTCCTTGACCTACCTTATTTAAACAACTAAATAAGGTAGGTGTTTATTTAGTTATTTAGCGCTTTGTGCAATTTTTTCCGGATTTGCCTGATACAACCCATAAATATAGGTGGTGGGCCTTGTACAGGATAAGAAGTTAAAAATGTTTTTTATTTCATTCAGCGTAACAACGAACCGAAGGTGATGACGATGGCTTCGCTATGACGATGGCCACCGATGTGACGCCGCAAAGTGGCGTGAAAATTTGAATTTTAGGCAGTGTAAAACTATATTTTCATATTGGAACTAGACCGTAATTGGAGCCAAGCCTCAAGTCCCCTTTTTTGCACAGCTCGGTATGATGAAAAATATTGAAATGAAAGTAGTTTGTCATTTGCCTCGGATAGGGCAAAGCACAATGACTGGAGGCAGTCAGCACTCTATAGTACAAATAATAATAACTGTACCTGTGCATATGTACCAAACTGAAACAAACAACTGGCAATAGTGCAAATGGTTTGAAACCAGCAGGACTGAGACAGAAAGACCTTTCCGCACATAAATGGTCCCTGTGGATCTGAAGGAGCCTGTTGGAAGATGACTTGGGGTTGGGGAGATGGTCTTGGTCTGGTCCTCACTATTAGCTCTTCGATCCAGCAAGTTTTAGTTGGGCACCGCTGGAGCAGCTTCTTGGTGTGCCGATATGTACGCGCCTTGGGTTCGCGTCGCCTTTTATGAAGCTCGGTGAGTTAGCTAGCCAAACATGTAGCCTGCTTCAAAATTAATATTTTATGAAGAGAGTGGGCCCTGGGACCAGAAATTATCGTCAAGGAGAGTCTCTGCAATACACTTGATTGAATTCAATTTATACATTTGCCTGTTTATGTATAAGCAATTAACAAAACTTGTGACATGAACGCGAACGTGCAATTTTGTGCTTCTTTTTGACTGTGGATAGCAGGATTTTGACTGATTAGCAAGGCTATTTTTTGCGAAAAATTATCTTCAACTCGAAAAATTGTTAACTTTCCCAGTTTTCTCCTAAAATCACTGATTTTTCACGTTCCAGTGGCAGGTAACGCGCAGGCGGCATGCCTTTGCATTGAATGCCCCCTGATCTGCAAGGAAAATTCGTCCCTGATCCCCCTGGATCCGTCAGTGGGAGCCACATCTTGGCACAAATTCACCCAATTCGAAATCCAAGAACTGGTAATACCTACAGTCTACAGACAACATTTATAAAACCACTTGCATTGTCAGTAAAAAAAAAAAAATATCTTAAAAATTTGCACTCAAATGGTGTCCGTCCCGAGTGGATACAACAAATTCTGGAGCGCGCCTTCGGCGCCAGGGGAGAGGACATGACCCCCATGGCCCCCTTAAATACGCCACTGTCTGGAGACCTCAATATTGACCTGATGAATTTATTTAACGAAATAGTTTCAAAACACCTTTTTACAAACCCTCGAACTGTGTTTTGGGTTGATGTCTAGATCTCATAGGAGTTGAGTTCGAGGGGGCATCGAAGCGCCCCCTCCCTGCCAAGGCGAAGGTTGCGCCGGGTACCGGCACGGCGCGGGTAAGGACAATGCAATATTTGGCGTCGAATTTATATCGTCAAGTTGCTACGAATGCTATTAGTGTTGACCAGGTCAGATCAACTTCAAAGTTTGACCTCAGGTCAAGGTTAAGTTGTGATCCAAGTAGGTCGTGTTGCGTATTGGGGGACAGTCTCGACGAGACATACACATTGGTATAAACACATTGGTCCAGGTGTTGTCAAACCGGTATAACGGTTTGACATCTCCTGGACCAGTGGAATCTCCTTGAACTGAAGTCCTGTTTACCCAGAATAACTCAAAACGTATCATCTAGCGTTGGTGGACTTCCTCGGTAGACGTTATAGAGACATATATTTGTATTTTGTGTATTTGTTTCCTGTCATGAGAGTATTGTTATTTTAAAAGATTTAAACAAAACGTTCAACGTATTTACGTGGACATAAACATGACCCTGCACTGCACGCGCAAAACTAGCAAAAAGATACCCCTAGCAGGATGGTGGTGAAACGTCGAAAGCTTCAATATCGATTTCAAAAATTGTTCTTGAGACTTATAAGAGAACAGCTGTTTGTTTTATATGTATTATTATTATTATGATATAATTTCGCAAAGAAGAAAACAAATGGAAGTGTATGCATATGCAGGTACTGCATAATTGCATTCGCAAACAATGTCAATTCAAAGCAAGTTTCTACAAAACAGACGTTTCGACAAACAGTGACTTCGTCAGTGCTATTTGTACATATATAAGTTAACCATCACGTTAGTTAAGATATTTTAGTCAAACAATCATATCATTTAAGACATTTTAGTCAAACAATCATATCATTTAAGATATTTAAGTCAAACAATCACATCAGCTTTGGAAAACTTAAATGAACTACACACAATCGAATGCCCTAACCTACCTCCGGTCAGCCAATCAGTTGTGGCTAAACGGTGCTGCCGGCGCGACTGACACGACGTTCTTCGTGATTTGTTTTATAGTAGCTCGATGCTGCGGGTCTTGCCAGGTATCACCGGCTGTGCATGGTACACACAACCACCACCAAGTGTCGACCGCATGATTTTGTCCGCACTATCGGGCATCGGCACCACTGTACAGCACCGGTATACCAGACGCGTGCTGTCGGCCACCATGTGCTACCGAGAACCCTCCCGGAGGCAGGCCGCCGACGGTTATGTTACGGTGCCGTGCGTGACTACGACCATCTCCCGTTCGAAATGAACACACGAAACTTTAGGTTTCAACTGAGGAGATATCGCTTCAGAGACCAGTAAGGTGATGCTTAGGACGTGTTCTGTGTCGACTGGTGAGTGCTGCTGTTGAACCTCGCCCTGATTCTTACCTCCCTGACATGTGACGGCGAAAACCCATGTTGTATGGATTTGTCATTTGTCATCCGTATGGATTTGTCATCGATTTGGCATGAATAAAAAGGCTGAATCTGACTCTGACACTCGGATTGTGCGGAGTCAAGGGCGGGGCCAGTCATTGCAGCCCAACGATCAACCTGCCATCGGCCTACAGGCTCTAATTCGGAATCACTTCAACTGACGGGTCAATGAAAGAGCTCCGCATGCATACGCTTCGTTGAAAGACCAGATCAGTACAACTTTGGCCAAGGATTGCTACTGAAGCAGTCTGCCGTCTCAATCATACACAATTTCAGTAACAAAGCAATACATGTGCTCTGATTTTGTACGCTATCAGCATACTGTTTGGGTTGTAACTGTGTGTATCTTCCCTAATGTCTTGTTATCCTTGAATCCCCAAACACGATGGCGTGATTCCAGTGAACCGGCTAAGTATGGCGTTTGAAAGCGTTGCGTGCGGTTGAAAACCTTGTGACGATCTTGAGCTGTACTGCTGAGGCACATACCACGAATGGCCACTGTCACTGCGTTACACAGGCCACCAGAAGCCACCACGGAGAGAGAGAGGCCATGGCACTGGTCACTGGTACACAGACCACCAGAGATCGACGGCCTTGTTCTGTGAGGGGTCAAAGCAGAATGTAATACAGGTAAGGGTGTGGTAAGATGGATCCCATCGCAGTTGAAGGTGTTCCGCTGTGAATTGGAGATTTTTGACACGACAACTGCCTCAAATGCAAATCGCTTATACATTTGTCTCTGTGATGGAGGGAATCGATACATAAGAGATGTGTTTGGTAAATTCCGTTCCCTTGTTTCAAGGGATTTGCTGTTAAATGGCAACATTTACGATGTGGTTAGACAAAGGCAGCCACCCTTCTGATGACCAGAGAAGGAGGTGACGGAAAAAAGGAGGTGAAAAGGAGGTGACCAGAAAAGGAGGTTCTGATGACCCTGTGAAGGAGAAGTCATTGGGTTGGATGAGCTTTTTGTTGAAGGATTTTTTTCTCCAGCATTGGGAAACGACTATTGTTTCCGACAATCATTTTGCACAATACGTGATGTAAAGGCGTTGGCTGTGCCCCATCGCACTTGGAACGTACACGGACATTGCCCATTATCGACATTGTTTATCTTTGCTGCTAGGTTCTCGTCTGAGCCGGCTCACCCCTTCCACTGATGGGACTCCTTTATACACCAATGTGACCCCTGTCGGCTTGTTATCGGTCACTGTTCGCTCCCTGTCCCGTCCCAGTCCTTTTCGACACTTCCCCTGGCTTCCCTCCCTCAGCATCGCACTACTCTCTCGTCCTTGCTACTGCATCTCACTCCTTTCCCGTCCCCGCCTTGGGGTCCCTGACGTCCCCAGTCCCAGCCAGTACCTGTGCCCACCCTGACTCTACCCTAGCCTTCTACCCGACTGACCTGCTGCGGTGACCACGTCTGCACTGACGCCACTGGCACAGACGCCCATGGTGCCTCCGGCCGTATCGCTCCCACACTGACTGACCCTCCGCCACCGCCGGTCGGTCGGTCGGTCAGTCGGTTGGTCGGGTGTCATTGATTTCGGAGGAATGTGGCCACCACGACTGCAGCTACACAAACATACCGACTAAATAATGGGCGGCCCGGTGGCAGGGCTGGGTGGGCTGAGGCCCCAGGGCAGGCTGGCAGGCCGGACAGGTGGTCAGCGATCAACGCTGGGTGGCGTGACACCTGCCCCGCGCCCCGCCACGCGCTGCCGAGTGCTGGCTGCACGTGGGGCCACGCCGGGGCCTGCTAAGGGGGCCATATGGAAGGCTATCCAGCAGCACAAGCGTGCCATTCGTGGTCACTGCTGTATCGCAAGCCTGCATGCGTTGTATAGGACGTTGTCCTAAGCTGTTCTTCTAGAAAATGGGTAGGTTTCGATCAGTGGTAATTGATAAGCGTTCACGAACAGATGCAATAGAAAAGGAATGTTGCATCAGCATGTCATCTTTTTATGCATTGTTGTAAGGTTTCTTTTTGGAGTAATTCCTATTTACACTACGTATAGGTACAGTGCCTACATGCATACAGTGATGTCAGTATGCATGAAGGCAATACTGAAAAAATGATCTAATAAGTTATAAGGGCAGTTTCGGGAACCAGACTTTCCAGGTGAAATCGGACACGCGTCATCTACCGATTTACACCAAAAACTAGATATTGGCCTGCGAGGTGGCACTTTCAGACAAGCTACATGATAAGCTAGCTAGCCTGCCGAGTTCCGCCGGAAAAGGCGACGCGAACGCAAAGACACGGACATCGGCACCTGGAAGCTGCGCCAGCGGTGCCCAGCTTGCTGGACCGAAGAGCTAATATTGGGGACCTGACCAGGATCATCTCCCAAGTCGTCTCCCACCAGGCTCCTCCAGATCCACAGGGACCATGTATGTGCGAAAAAGTTTTTCTGTCTCAGTCTTGCTGCTTTAAAAACATTTGCACTTTTACCAGTTGTTTGTTGCAGTTTGGTACATATGTTAAGGTCAAATTATTATTATTATTATTATTATATGTAGTACTGAGTACTGACTGCCACCGGTCACTGCGATTTAATATCTGGTGCTAATGAATGAATATGGAAAACTACATTCATATCATTTTTCATCATACCGAGCTCTGCAACCAGGATTAGGAAACGGGCTACCTGGGCGGATCCAGCCGCTCGTTTTTTTTGGGGGGGGACTTTAAAAGTACCCCATTTTTTATCCGCGGATTTGGGCTTCTCACCTTATTTGGCATTCCAGATATAAAAAATGTGAAAACAACTTTTTTTGGGAAAAAAAAACATTTTTCGAGAAAAAAAAAATGGGGAAAAAACGTTAAAAAATCGGGAAAAAATCACATTAAAACACACAGAACACCACTTTCCGTAGCATATAC